>JALQSN010000395.1:0-45927 GCA_023690525.1 Holotrichia oblita | reverse complement strand
TATAAATAACGATAACATGCCAAGACAAAGCCATTCTGTTGCAAGACGCTTTTTCTCATTCCTATATAAAAACGATGTCATAAAATCAGATTTGAGTGTCTGTGTTCCCTATGTCCGTTTGCCGAAACCATTACCATCGGTATATACCAGCGATGAAATAGACAGGATATTGGCGTCTGTCGACCGCTCTGAACCGACTGGAAAGCGTGATTATGCAATCCTCATGCTTGCTTCCCATATGGGAATGAGGAGTTCGGACATTGTCAACCTTACAAGGGAAAACATAGATACTATGAAAAAGACAATCCGTATCATTCAGGTAAAAACCTCCACACCGCAAACCTTGGTGATGAATGACGATGTTGAACGCGCACTTTTTGATTATATAAATAACGGCAGGTAAAGTACGGAAAACGATAAAATATTCTTGGGTTCGGTAGCGCCCTGTATGCCTATCTTAGCGGCAACCTGTTTTTCAATTACAAGAAAATATATAGCTCTTGCAGGTATTGAGCCACAAGGCAGACGATGCGGTCCACATGCTTTGCGGGCAAGCTATGCAACTGCCCTTATCAGAAAAGGCGTGCCTTATTCGGTTGTTCAGGAGGCTTTAGGGCATAAAGACCTTGATTCTTCAAAAAGCTATATACGCAATGACGCCAGGCGCCTTAAAACTTGTGCACTTGATGTACCATGGTAAACAGGGGCATTTGCCGCTGCCATAGGTTGTCTGGAGGCGAAATCATGAAAAATGTTGAATTTAGAAGTGTCCTCAGAGAGGAGATGGCTTCGTTCTATGCTTTCATGAAGTTATCGGTTGTTGACCATGATGCCTACAAGCGCACACTGTTGAGCCTTGATTCTTTCCTGCACAAAGAATGTGTTTCTGATAAAGGGTTTGATGCCGGGCGGATCACCAGATGGCTTGATACTTTTACAGGCGTGAAACCGCACACGAAAAAGGCAAAGTTAGGTAACATCAGGAAATTTTCAGAGTACCTTAATACACTTGGAATTAAAACATCAATTCCTGAACTTCCCGTACTCGCCCACAATTTCGAACCGTACACATTTTCCAATGAGGATCTGGTTCGGATATTCGAGACAGCAGATGATTTAATGGCGGTTTATCCAAAATCAAGGATTGCTGCGGAATTTCCCATGTTACTGCGGATTCTTTATGGATGTGGTCTGCGGCTTGGCGAAGCTACTTCTCTGACTTGGGATGATATTGACCTAAAGGATGGAACCATAACCGTAAGGATCGCCAAAAACCAAAAGCAACGTCTTGTCCCTATGAGTGACGGGCTTACTCAAATCCTGAAACTGTATTATGAATCCCCTGTTTTCAACACATACGGTAATGGATACCTTTTCAAAAAGTAGATGGAAATAGCCGATCCATTCAGGCATATGGAAATTTTTTAGTACCATACTCAGCGAATTAGGGATCCGGAATCCACAAAGTGTAAAACCTGGCGAACGTGGTCCCTGCCTTCACAGCCTCCGGCATACATTTGTCATGAACGCTTTTTTAAAAATGGAAGGGGAAGGGTTTCATTTCAACGAATCCGTGCCATTTGTATCAACATATGTTGGGCACGAACGTTTGTCTGAAACAGATAAATATTTAAAAAGCCGCCATGAGCTGTATAACGATTCGCATACAACCATTGATGATTATATAGCAGAAGTTTTTCCGGAGGAATTGTGATATGGCTAAAAAATCATTCTTCTTACCGGTCTTGGCAGAATTTTTTTCTGTATACTTACCCCGAACGAAAGGGTTGAGTGAAAATACAATACGGTCATATAAGCAGGCTTTCCGGCTGTTGATAGGCTATGTTTATGAAAAAACTAAGATTCCACCTGAAAAAATCGAATTTTGCCATCTTGAAAAAGGGGTTATGGAATCATGGCTAAACTGGCTTTGTATAGAAAGGGGCTGCACACCAAAAACACGGAACCAGAGACTGGCGGCATTAGTTACATTTGCAAGGTTCGCAATAAGTAAGGATTTTGAAGGTGCTTTGGTATTTTCTTCTGAAATCGAAAATCTTCCCAAAACCAAAGTCGGAAAACAAGAAAAGGCTCCTTATTTTTCGAAAGAGGAAATGTCGGTCCTGCTGCGCATCCCAGATTCTGCGAGCGTTATAGGAAAACGGGATAAGGCGATATTAAGTACACTTTATGCTTCCGGTGCCAGGGCACAGGAACTATGTGATATCACTGTAGGTGATGTTGCATTTGGGAATAAAACAACGATTACGCTGTGCGGTAAAGGAAATAAGACCAGAACCGTTGTTATACCAAAGCAGTCAGCTTCATTATTAAAGTCCTACATGGAATATTTTCGATTATGTGGTAATGCCCGTGATGTACGCAGGCATGTATTTTCAAGTCAAAACCGAGAGCATATGACAATTTCGTGCCTTGAAGCCATTGTAAAAAAATATGTACGGAGAGCAAAACAGCTCCGACCGGATTTGTTTAGTGACAGGTATTCGCCCCACAGTTTTAGACATTCAATCGCAATGCACATGCTTGAAAGTGGCATACCACTTCCGGTAATAAAAACTTTTTTGGGGCATTCCTCAATTCTATCAACCATGATTTATGCTTCTGCTGATTTTGCACTTGTTGATAAGTATTTGCGTGATAAAGACCCTTATGCTGAACAGGATCTGACTGAAGAATATGTTAAAGTGAACATCGTTCCGGATTTTTTACTATGACGTTATCCGAGTAACTTTCCTCTAAACAGTTATTTTTATTACCTTTTCTGAGTTTGCTAGAATGGATAATCTACTCGGATAACAGTCATTATCCCAGAAGTCGGATAAGCTCTGGTGCTCGTAAAGGTTCAGAGTGGTATCGAGCACAAAGGACAGATCGTTCTTCATCTTAAGATAGATCGCATTGTCCAGTGTGTTGATTTCCAAGGCACCGGAATCGGTATAGCTGCTATGGTTCACTGCGTTATACAGATCCAGTAAGTCCTCCTTGTTCTGAAAGATAAAGCGAAACAGCTCATCCTTATGACAGCGGTTTGTAACTGCCTTCCTTTTGAAAAATGGCATCTCGATCCGTATTCGTTTTTTTCTCATTCATTATACCTCCTATTATAATAGATTATTACAATTTCTACAACCTTTTTTGTTTAAGCTGCTTTAGAGTCTGTCTTGGAATCATGCAGGAATCCTGCTAAGAAACGTTGGTAGAAAAAGAATATTTCTGGCAAAAATACAGCATGAACTGTAACAATGAATCAATAGTATAACATGGATCGTGATATAATACAATAACATAATTGGTATTTTGGTATTATTTACAAAGTAATCAAGTTTTGTTACAGTTCAGAGGGTAGTATACCCCATATTGGACAAATGTTTTGATTTGTGCAAATAGTAGAATTATCCACAGTTTTTTGACGTGATTTCTTTCGTCAAAATGCCAACCCTGACGAGATCAAAAATATATACCAACCCTCTGAACTATAACCACATTTATTTTAAAGAAAGAGAATTTGGGGAAAATGGTAGAAAGGGATTGGAAAAACTAGTATAATGAAAGGATGAAGGAGTGAGTCATTATGTGTGATGAAAATGCTTTACAGTGGGAGATTTAAGTTTGGAATATGAAGTAATGATTCAACCGTCAGTCATTCCTTTGACAGAATTTGAAAAATACAAAGAAGTTCTTCCATATTATAAAAATATAGATAATGAGGGGGTAGAGCTTATTGCTTGAACAAGAAAAGCTGGATTTACAAAATTATAGAATTAACACTGCAAAAGAAGGATAATGAACTTCTATTGAATGCCAACATAGACAACTGGGATATAATTTTTTAAGTGCTGCTTGACAATGCTGATGATGAGAAGATATGAATGGTCATTGATGAATTTCAATATCTGGGAAAAGCAAACAATGCCTTTCCTAAAGATTTGAATTTAAAAGGGAAATGATATAATGGATTATTATTGGGGGTGTGTAATTATGTGCTTAAAAGTTTATGCAAATAAAAAGGATATACCATCTGATATAGATTTTGTAGATGTAAATGATTTGTTTTTTGATGTACGTACAAATCTAAGGGATGATATTTTAGTTAAGGATATATTGTATAAGATTGATAAAGCTGAATATATATCTTCTGATGTTTTTCTTGGAAGAACAAAGAATTTTGGTGGTTTAAATAAATCGATGTTAAGTACGGGTTCAAAGACTTTATTAAATATAATAAATCATCCGGACAGATGCTTTGATGTTTGTGAATGCGGAAATAATGCATTGAGTTTTATACCTAAAATCCGAGAAGGGATGATTTACTGGAAGTACCCTGCTGTGGCGTATACAGATGAATCTGAATGTGATATAGAATTTAATGATAAGAAGTTTCATGACTTTTATGATTTTTTAAATTATGTGAGGTATGAGTATTATGGTTAAAAATTTATGCATTAATGATATGTATAATGGAGTAGAGATTTCACTGGATTTTACTGATCGTATTAATTTAATAAAACAGTCGTCAGGAACAGGAAAGACTTTTTTATTTAAAATCTTGGGAGAATACTGTAGGGAACAAGGTGTAAAATATTTTCTGTTTGATTATAGAAGTAAGGATTTAAAGAAAGATTTTATCATATCAGTATGTTCGGATTTTGATGTGATTTGTTTTGATAATGCTGACTTGTATTTAACATCGGCTTTGTTTAATGATTTAGTCAAACTAAATAAAATTATTATAATAAGCATAAAAAATACAGATGAAATAGAAACAAAGAGAGCAGGTTTATATTTAGTAAAATATACTCCGAATAATTTGTTTGTAAGGAGAAGGGGTTAATGAGCATTAAGATTATTTTTGAAGATAGTAAAGACACTCCGAGCAGCAAGTTATTAAGCAGCTGTTTTAATGGTATAAATATATTCTTTTCCGATGGAATAGCTCAAATGTTAAATATGTTAAAAAAGGTTTATGATAATGAAGATATAATACTTTTGATGTTTGATTTTGTTCCCAATAATAGAGCTACTTATCATTGGTATGATAATATTTTAGCTTATATAGAGGAGCAGGAGTATGATAATGTATATGCTGTACCTATTATATGTATTGAATATTTCATTTTAAAATTCTTTAATGATTTTAATTACATGGCTTTAGGAAAAGATAAAGCCATTTTAGCTCAAAATTTAATTTATACTTTCAATTGGGCATCCGTTCCATCGGAATATAAATCGAAATCTTTAGAACATATATACAAGTTCCTTGTATCTGCTCAAAATTTAATTTGTTTACATAATAGAAATAAGGATAGAAATTTTTTATCAGGTAGATTTTATAAGGAAAACTGTGATTGTGACAGAAAATACTGTAAAATAAATTGTGAAGATGATATAGGTCTTAAATCCGAAAGACTATATACCAGTTTACCGTTTTTTGAAGTAGTCTCTGATGAGCATAGAGATTTATTAAATGATTATAATATTCAATATAAGGGGCTAAGTCTAGAGGATTTGAAATTCAAGGAGCAAGCGTTTTATGATATGATTTTTGATAGTATGGATTTACCAAATGTAAAGATACTATTACAGTAAAATATTAATCAGATAAGTATCTTTGAGGTGTTTTGAGATTGATACATATCCAGCAGTTCGTCATTCTCGGTTTGAACATTCACTCGGGGTGGCTACGGCTGCTAAAATTATGTGTGATAAAATTGATAAAAATTCTTTTAATTTTACTATTCCAATAGAGATAAATTAAATTACGGAATATGGTGAATCTGGTGGAGGATGTGGATGGGCTGGAGGAGTTGCTTGATAAGTATCGGGAAAATTTAGTGAGAAATGAAGGAATTGTAGTTCACACAAGGTAAATGACATATAAGAAAAAAGAGGTGAATCGGATGGATTACAAACCATTGCCAATTGGCATTGAAAATTTTGAAAAGATGATAAAGGAAGGTTACTACTATATTGATAAAACCTTATTGATCAAGGAGCTGCTTGATAAAAAGGAGAAGTAAATCTTTTCACTCGACCCAGAAGATTTGGGAAATCACTTAATATCAGTATGCTACAGTATTTTTTGACATTACATTAAAGGATAAAAATTTCATATTTGAAGGCTTGAAAATAATGGATGCCGGTGAGCGGTACCTGGCAGAAAGGAACCGTTATCCGGTAATCAAACTGACTTTAAAAGCGGCTGACCAGTCCAGTTATGAAGGTTCTCTTATAAAACTGGAGGAGGAAATTATACGGGAATTTAGGCGGCACAGGTATTTATTACAGAGTGATATGAAGGAAGAGGAAAAAGAATTATATAAGATGTTTCTGAATGAAACAGTGGAACAGTCAAAATATTCCAGTAGTTTAAAATTCCTGTCGGAATGCCTAGAGCAGTATTATAAAGAAAAAGTAATCATACTCATTGATGAATATGATGTTCCATTGGAGAAAGCATATTTTCGAGGTTATTATGAAGAAATGATAGATTTTCTGCGTTCTTTTTTCAATATTGGACTTAAAACAAATGATTCCCTGCATTTTGCTATAATGACAGGATGCTTAAGGGTCAGTAAGGAGAGTATTTTTACCGGTTTTAATAATCCTAAAATAATACCCATAACGTCAAGTGAATATGGGGAATATTTTGGATTTACAGAGGAAGAAACTCTTGAGGCTTTATTCCATTATCAGTTGGAACACCGGACAGAAGAAGTAAAAGACTGGTATAATGGTTATATGTTCGGTGAAATCAATATATATAACCCATGGAGCATTATAAACTATTTAAATGACCTATATCATAAAAATACTCGTTATCCAAAACCATACTGGTCCAATACAAGCTCAAACAGTATAGTTCGTGAGCTGATCGAGATAGCGGATGATACTGCAAAAGAGGAGATTGAAGCATTGATACGGGGGAAAGCATAACGAAACCAATACATGAAGATATTGTATACAGTGAGATAAAGCAAAATCAGGATAATCTATGGAATTTCCTGTTCTTTACAGGGTATTTAAAAAAGGTAAGTGAAAAAGCAGAAGAGGAGATCATATATTTTGAACTGAAGATACCAAACAGGGAAGTATTGTATATTTTTAAAAGAAAGATAAGAGAATGGTTTGAAGAAAAAATAAAGATAGCAGATACCAGTATTATATTAAAAGCGATTATAGAAAAGGATACGGAAACCCTTTCAAACGAATTAAATAAGAGATTATTTACCATAATCAGTTATTATGACAGTCAGGAAGCTTTATATCATGGATTTTTAGCAGGGATCTTATCCAATGTACAAGGATATATCATAAAGTCAAACCGTGAAGTGGGCAGCGGCAGGTCGGATATATTCATGAAAGATAAAGGGATAAAAAAAAGGGGAGTGGTCTTTGAACTAAAGATTGTGGGGGACAAAGATGATCCAGAGAAAAAATGTCAGGAAGCACTTGAACAGATTGAAGTAAAAAAATATGCATATGACCTGGAAGAAGAGGGTTACAGAAATATATTGCGATATGGGATTGCATTTCGTGGGAAAGAATGCATGGTAAGAGCCTTATAGGAGAGTAAGTGAATAATATGTTTAATCATTTTGATGATCATTGGAAATTTTCTGCAAAGGATAACATCAGTTTTATGAACTGTAATTATAATCATCCCTTGCAACAGGATAGACATCTTTCCTAGCGTGAGTTTAAAGTGTATACCAAACTCTAAATGCAGATATAGATTGACTTTAGGTGTTTTCAATGGTATAATATCCCTATAATTACAGTGTTAGGAGTTGTGTATACATGGCGAGCCTTCAAAGAAAAATTGTTAAGGGACACGAATACTGGAGTTTGGTTGAGTCAAAAAGAATAAACGGCAAACCAACACCTATCGTTCTTGAATATTACGGCAATACCAAAAAATTTGCGGAGAAACTTTTAAATGGCGATTATAATAACAAAATATTAAAATCGTATTCACACGGTGATACTTACGCATTGTATAAAATATCTCAGAAAACTTGAAATTGAAGATATTTTGGACGATGTCTTCAAAAAGAAAAAAAGAAAGTCCTTAAAAAGAAGTGAAAGCATTATAATGGTAACGATACAAAATGCCTGTAGCCCCGGAAGTAAAAATGAACTTGCCAACTGGTTTCAAACAACAACACTGCCAATCGAAATGGGAATCAAACCGAACATTTTAACAAGTCAGCATTTTTGGGATCAAATGGATGATATTACAGAAGATGAATTAAGCCGGGCTGAGACTTTGATTGTGAAAAGAATTTTTGAATTATATGATTTTGAATTAGAGAAAATAGCATTGGATTATACGAATTATTTTAGTTATATAGACAGTTCGAATGATAAGAACACAATCGCCCGAAGAGGAAAAAACAAGCAGAAACGGAATGATCTGAGACAGTATTCACTGGCATTGGTAACAACAAAGGAGACCCATCTTCCATTGTGTACACATATATACGAAGGAAATGTCAATGACCAGACTGAGTTTTTTCAATTCGTAAATCTGCTGGAAAAACGCCTGCCTGATTATGACCCAAAATCAATCACTCTTATATTCGATGGCGGAAGTAATAATAAAAAGAATTTTAATATGCTGGATACACACTATATATGTAGTTTTTCTCTTTCAAGCTGTAAAGAACTTTATGAGATCGATATAAAAGATTATACAGAATTAAGAATCAACGGTAAATGCGTAAAAAACTATAGAATTACAAAGGAGATATGGGGAGCGCAAAGAGAATGTATATTGACTTTTAGCAATGATTTATTTGGAGGTCAATTAAAAGAACTAAGCAAAAATATACAGGTGGTGATAAATAATATTGAAGAATTAAATGAGAAATTACGAAATCCAAAATCAAAGATTTCAAAATCAAAAGGAGATATTGAAAACAAGTTGAAATCAATCCTTAAAAAACCTTACATGAAAGATATATTTAAGATCCAGGTGAATGGCAGCGAAACGATAAAGGATATTGAATTTGTAATAGATGATGATGTTAAGGCAGAAGTGATAAATAAATATTTTGGTAAAAAATTAATCATATCAGACAGAAATGACTGGTCGTCTTTTGAGATTATAAAAGCATACCGGGAACAGGATTGTATTGAAAAAATATTCAAGGATACGAAAGACATGGAACATTTTTCGATAAGACCGCAATATCATTACACAGACCAGAAAATAAGAGTACATATATTCTGTTGTTTGCTGGGTCTGACACTTACAACAATTCTGCATAAGGAAGTTTCGAATAATAACTGTAAGATTTCAAAAGAAAGATTATTGGAAAACCTGAAACAAATCAGACAGTGCTTCATAAAAGATAAAACTGGTAACAAGGTAAACAAAACATTAGAAGAAATGAATGAACTGCAATCAGTTTTATGGAATGCCGTAAACAATATATAAAAAGTTGTGTATACACATATCAAACCCTGAAACCCTTGTTATACAATGGCTTCAGGGTTTTGACTTGCAAAAAGTCTGAAACTCACGCTAGACATCTTTGTGTTTACAGGGCTGACGCATTAAAAAAAATCATCCCTAATCTTAAGGGTTACAGGTAGTATACGAAATAAATTTATCGAAAAATGGGCTGGACACGCCTAAATCCATATGTTATGATATACTTATGAAAATAGGTGGAAAACAAATGGACAGAAAAATTATTATGGAATACGCGTCCAGATCATTTGCCCAAGAAGATATAGAAATCATTCAATGGACCAGAAAACAGTATCCTGACCTCTCCAGGACTGAACTTGCATCAACGATCTGTGAATTTCTTGACTGGGTCACGGATGCAGGTCGTCCAAAGAGGATCATATGTCTTAAATTTCTGGAAAAGTTGGAAGCAGAGGGGATTCTTACCCTTCCGGCAGTCCAGACAGAAATGATTCGATGGGGGAAAAAATCTTTTACCCAAATGAAGCAGCCGGAAGCAGATATTACAGGCAATCTGGCTGATCATGAGAGGATACAGCTCGTTCTGGCAGAAACACCGGAGGAGCAGAAGAGGTTCCGCTCTTATATAGAAGCATATCATATGCTCGGATATAAAAGTACCTTCGGTTCAAGGCTGTTCTATTTCATCATCAGTGGTGACAGGGAGCTTGGCTGCATACAGTTCTCTGCCTCTTCATGGGCACTGAAGGAACGGGACAAATGGATCGGCTGGACAAAGGGGGACAGGTCGCAACGTCTTCATCTAATTATAAATAACAGCCGGTATCTCATCTTTCCATGGGTCCATATCCCGAATCTTGCCAGCCATGTACTGGGTCTTGCCTCAAGGCAGATACGGTCAGATTACATGCGCATCTATTATTATGAACCGGTATTATTGGAGACCTTTGTTGACCCGGGACATTTTGCAGGCACCTGCTACAAGGCTGCCAACTGGGATCATCTTGGTACGACATACGGAAGCGGAAGGACTGGAAAACGCGGGGATGTCAGCGGGAAGGATATCTATATGTACCCATTATGTAAGGACTTCAGAAAATATTTAACAGGAGAAAGAGCATATAAAAAGGGGGATCCAGATCATGACTTCTAAGAATAGACTGGTATATAATAAGATACAGGAAGAAGAACGCTGGAGGAAGCCGGACTTACCGAACCGTGTGAACCAGAATGCAGATGTCGGTTCAGAACTGAAGGAGCGGGAAGCCATGACAGACGGGACATTCTGTGCCATGAAGAAGATGCTGCCGGATATTCTGAAAGACCTTGCAAAGATAAAGGATTACCGCAGGAAAAATGTAAAGTATTCCATGGTAGTGCTGTTGGCATACGGACTGCTCATGTTTGCATTGCATTATTCCTCAAGGCGGCAGACGAACAGGGAGATGACAGATCCGGTCATGAGGGAAAATCTCAGAGCCCTGTTTCCCGAACTGGAGACACTTCCCCACGGGGATACCCTTTACCGCCTTCTTGACCATATCGGGGTCGAAAAGATCGAGGAGGCACAGATCAGACAGCTGAAGAGGATGATAAATAATAAAAAGTTTGCGAACTACCTTGTGGACAAGAAATACAGGATCGCAATCGACGGGACACAGAAGCTGGCGCGCAAGGGAGAATACGGAGAGGAATACCTGCTCCGTCATGTTGGAGCGAATAAGGAAGCACAGTCCTATATCTATGTACTGAAGCGGTCCTTGTACTTGGGAATGGTATGGTGATCCCATTCATGAGTGAGTTCCTCACCAATAAGGATATAGGAAAAGAAAATAGGTCGGTAGAAAAAAAGAAGCAGGATTGTGAAAGGAAAGTGCTTCCGGAGACTTGCGGTCAGAATAAAGGAAGCATTTCAAGATTACGGATCGTGCTGATGATGGACAGTCTCTATGCAACAGGACCTGTATTTCGTATCTGCAGGGACAATCACTGGGATCATATGATCAATTTCAAGTCAGGAAGCATTCCGACGGTATATAGGGAAGCGGAGGATCTGATGCACCTCACACCGGAGAATGCCCTAGAGGTCAGATGGGGAGACCGGGAGCAGACATACACCTATATCAATGGGCTGGATTATGAATATCAGGATACGGATACCGGAAAAAAGAACCGTTTGAAGCTGAATGTAGTGAAATGCCGCGAAGAATGGCAGGAAGCAAAGGCAGACGGAAGAATAGAGGAGAAGGAGACCACATATGTGTGGCTATCGTCAAAGCAGCTCACAAGGGAAAATGTATTTAAGCGGTGCACCATAGGATACCGCTGGCAGATAGAAAATAACATTCTGGTCGAAAAACACCAGGGCTATGGATATGAGCACAGCTATGCCATAAGTGTCAATGCATTAAAAAGCTATCACTATCTTTCGAAGATAGCCCACATGATAATGACAATCGTCATGATGTCATCGGAAGTAATCGATAAAGTAAAAGAGACAGGGAAACGAGGCTTTGTACGTTACATAAGAAAATGTCTGGAAAGTAGCGTATTAGAGCTAAAGGAAACAAAAAGTAATAAAGAACACTACCTGCAGCTGGTCGCCTGAGGGAAAAGAACCCATACAGAGTAAAGAAAAGCCTAAAAAGGCTTGATTGCTGAGCCATGAAATAATTTGTGGGCTATAAAGAAGAAGAAAAAACAGTTAGAATGCTAAAAAACCAGGTTAAATATTTGAAAAAATCAATAAATGGTAGAATTAAAAAAAATCGTGCGTCAGCTCTGTTGTGTTTATAATTTTGTTGACAAAAGTAATTATTTTGTATATAATATAAATTAAGAAATCTTAATGATTTCGTTATTGTTGCCGGGACTGTATATCGGCATAATAAAAAGGTACAGGTGTTAATATTTCTCGCCACATAGCTGGCGGCTAATAAATAACTATGGCTTAGATTAGGCTCTACAGCAATGTAGGGCTTTTATCTTATACAAAAGGAAAATTAAATGGAAATTAATAAGCTATATTTTATTAAAGATGAATATTTTGAATTATTTAGATGCTCTGATAATAAACCAAACAAGAAAGCTGATGCAAATGGTGAACATAATAGACCTTGTTATTACTCTTTTAAAGAGAATGATATTTATTGGATGATTCCAGTATCATCACAGTGTAATAAATATGAAAAAATTTATAATAATAAGCTTGAAAAATATGGGTTTTGCGATACAATAGCATTTGGGTATATAAAAGGCAATAAGAACGTCTTTTTATTACAAAACATGATACCTGTGACAGCGAAATACATTAATAACATATATGTTTTTCATGATACTAGAGAGGTAGTTGAAATAAGTAAAAAGACGAAAAAAGAACTTAATGCAAAAGCAAGGAAAATTCTAAGGTTATCACGTATGGGTAGAAAATTAACTTTTACTCCAATTTTGGACTTCGAGAAAAGATTATTGGAAGAATTTAAAAATGAAACTGCATATGCCAACGAAGCTGCTGCAACAAAAGAACTAGAAACTGAATAGTACATAATAAAACAGATTATAGGAGAGTGTACATCAATGGTAGGTGCATACTCTCTATTTTTTTGTGACCTAACTTAGTTAAGAGCAGTTAAGGATTATACGGTGTATATGGAATAGCTCAGATGTTAAATAGAGCAAGCGTTTTATGATATGAATATATTCGTTTGTATCATTTTGTTAGCTAAAAGTATTTGTTCCCATATTTGCTCTTTTTAATTTGTTTATACATTCTGAAAAAACATCACTGAAAACTGTATAGATATATAATTTACTGATTATTCACACTAAATAACGTATTTTAATAAAACCAGCAGAATTGTCTGATATCTCATGGTTTTATAGTGTGCTTTAAAAGCAGTGAACGCATATTTTATCCGATGATAATCAATTTCCTATAGCTCCGGGGTTATCGTTGAGCGTGGTAAAAAATACATTCCCTCTCGTTTTCCAAACACATAACACTCCTGTTTTTCTGTTTTTATGCAACTGTTTTTAATGAACGGATTCCGTCCCTGCCATTTCTTAGTTTCCCAATTGCCATCCCGTTCATAATTATCAGTGACAGGTCGATCATCAGCTCCATCTTGTCCAATCCGCGTATGTAATGGTCCTCAAACCCATAATCCCTGTCCAGTCTGCCGTTGAGACGTTCGACCGCTGTACGGTAGTTATAGATCCTCCCGAATTTTTTGCTATCCTTCGCAATCGGAAGAAACACCCGTTCGTCATAACTAATGTATATCCTGTGGATTTTTCCCTCATGGGAATATCTCAGGCATTTCTTTTGGGCATCATGCCCCTCGTATCTCATCTTTTGATTCTCCCCATTATCATCCACATAATAAACATCTCCTTTGTAATTGTATACGATGTTTGTACCCTTGTACTGTTTGGTCTTCTCACCATCCTTCCAGCAATTCCGGATATCAACTACAGGAATGATTCCTTTTCCCTTGATTTTCCGGATTAATTCCGTGCTGTCATAACCGCGGTCCAGAAGCAGGTATTTTGCCACCCTGCGATGTGCCTCGTTTGACAATGCCTTGCATTCCAGCAGTTCCAGCATCTGTTTCTTTTCATCCGCATTGGCTGCCGTCACGGTGTATGCAATCGGCAGTTATATGGAAAAGCACAAACCTATTGAAGAACTTAATGTAATGGATGATTTTTTATTTAATGAAATTGTTATGGACAAGCAGCATGGGGAGACATTTGTCCGATATTTTCTAAAAACGGTTTTAGGCAGTGAAGTGGAGATAAAAGATGTAAAGGCACAGCTAATCTATACATCAGGAGATCCTAATAAGAGAGCGATACGAATGGATGTTGTAACGCAGGGAACACTTTTGCCGAAATATATAAATCCTGTTACAGGAGAGAAGAAGGAAACCTTTGTAGATATTGAGATGCAGGGTCAAAGTAAATTTACGAAGGAATGGAAGAAGGAGAATCTAAGGAATAGGAGCCGATTATATCAAGCCTTATTAGATGTAAATCTGCTTGCGCCCGGACAGCATTTTGGAGAGATTCCCAATGTATTGATCATTATATGTATGCCGTTTGACCTGTTTGGTCGTGGCAGGATAATGTATAGTTTTGAATATTATTGTAAAGAAGAGCGGATTTGATTCTTGAGGATGGGGCGAAGCGAATATTTTAAATTCGAAAGGAAATATTGGAGGTAGAAAAGAACTGCAGGAAATGTTACAATATATAGAAGAGAGTACAGAGAAAAATGTAATAAGTCCAGAACTGGAAAGTATACATAATCTGGTAACTGCGGTAAAGAAGAATAAGAAAGTGGGTGTGAGATATATGTTAGCAATTGAACATGATTTAGAGATGAAAGAAGAAGGAATTTATTTAGCAAAGAAAGTAATTCGTATGTCAGAAGCAGGAATACCCATAGAAGAGATAGCGAAAGAATGTGGAATAACAACGGTAAAAGTGGAAGATATTATAAAGGATTAAAAAATTTAAAATAGAAAAAAAAAATGCACAATCTCCTTGTGCATTTTTTGTTTTTCCTATAATATTTTAACAAAAAGAAATTTTACCGGGAATTTTTTGTTGTTTTTTAGCATAGAATGGTGTACTATATTTCTCAATAAGACAAATGTCCGCCCAAGGAAAACAGATAAAAAAGGCGGCAAGGAAGAAGGAGTGGTATTATGAGTGAAAAATTGAAAGTTGGAATTCTTGGTGGTACCGGAATGGTAGGTCAGAGATTTATCGCATTATTGGAAAATCATCCATGGTTTGAGGTGACTTTGGTAGCTGCAAGTCCGAGAAGTGCGGGAAAGACTTATGAAGAAGCAGTTGGTGATCGTTGGAAAATGACGACTCCAATGCCGGAAGCCGTAAAGAAATTAATTGTTAAAAATGTAAATGAAGTAGAAGCGGTTGCTGCAGAAGTAGATTTTGTATTCAGTGCGGTTGATATGTCAAAGGATGAAATCAAAGCCATTGAAGAAATATATGCAAAGACTGAAACACCGGTTGTTTCCAATAACAGCGCTCACAGATGGACGCCGGATGTACCAATGGTAGTACCGGAAATCAATCCGGAGCATTTCGAAGTAATCCATGCACAAAGAGAACGTCTTGGCACAAAAAAAGGCTTCATAGCAGTAAAACCCAATTGTTCCATTCAAAGCTATGCACCGGCATTAACCGCATTGAAAGAATTTGGACCCAAAGTAGTAGTTGCCACAACCTATCAGGCGATTTCCGGAGCCGGTAAAAATTTTAAAGATTGGTAAAATGGTAGAAAATGTCATTCCTTTCATTGGTGGAGAGGAAGAAAAGAGTGAGCAGGAGCCGCTCGGACTCTGGGGCAAAGTAGTTGACGGGAAGATTGAAAAGGCAGAAGGACCGGTGATTACGACACAGTGTATCCGTGTACCGGTTCTTAACGGACATACTGCAGCGGTATTTGTAACATTTGAAAAGAAACCAACCAAAGAAGAAATTCTGGAATGCTGGGCGAACTTTAAAGGACTCCCACAGGAATTGAACCTTCCAAGTGCACCAAAACAGTTCATTCAGTATTTGGAAGACGACAATCGTCCGCAGGTTAACTTAGATGTTGACTATGAAAATGGCATGGGAGTATCTATGGGACGTTTAAGAGAGGATACGGTTTATGACTATAAATTTATCGGTCTTTCTCACAACACTGTGCGTGGAGCGGCAGGCGGAGCCGTACTTTGTGCCGAGTTATTAAAAGCACAGGGATATATTATAAAAAAATCTTAAAAGGAATTAAACTGATTAGGGGGAAACCCATGGAGAATAAAGGCGGTAGTGATAAATATTTCATTGTCAAGAAGAAAGCTCTTCCGGAAGTTCTGCTGAAGGTGGTGGAAGCAAATCGGCTTCTTGATTCAGAAAAAGCAATGACCGTACAGGAAGCGACTGGTAGTAGGCATTAGTCGCAGTTCCTATTATAAATATAAGGACGATGTTCTTCCCTTTACGGAAAATGCAAAAGGAAAGACCATTACCCTTATGATGCAGATGGAGGATAAGCCAGGTAATTTATCTCTGGTATTGAATGAGGTCGCAAAAAGCGGTGCGAATGTCCTGACCATCAATCAGAGCATTCCGATCAATGGAATTGCGCCATTGACGATCAGCGTGGAGATTCATATGTCTTCGGGAGATGTTATGACAATGCTGGATACTATCGAAGCGATTGATGGTATCCGTTCACTAAAAATATTAGCGAGGGAATAAGACAAAAATAAAGTCAGGGGGTTTACCAGTATGGTTAGTATAGCTGTATTAGGATATGGAACGGTTGGTTCCGGTGTAGCAGAGGTTTTAAGAACGAATAAGGAAAGTATTACAAAGCGTGCCGGTAGAGAGATCAATGTAAAATATATTCTGGACTTAAGGGAGTTTCCGGGTGATCCTATGGAGGATAGGGTAATTCATGATTATGAAATCATTGCAAATGACCCGGAAATTAAAATCATTGTAGAAACAATGGGCGGAGTCAATCCGGCTTATGATTTTGTTAAAAGAGCATTGGAAGCAAGAAAGAGCGTATGTACTTCCAATAAGGAATTAGTAGCAAAGCACGGTGCGGAGCTGATTAAAATTGCCCGAAAAAAAGATGTGAACTTTTTATTTGAAGCAAGTGTCGGCGGAGGGATTCCTATTATCCGTCCCTTGAATCAATCCTTGACGGCAGATGAAATTGAAGAGATAACCGGTATATTGAACGGTACGACAAATTATATTCTGACAAAAATGGCAAATGAAGGATGTCCTTATGAGGTTGCGTTAAAGGAAGCACAGGAATTAGGGTATGCGGAACGAAACCCGGAAGCGGATGTGGAAGGCTTTGATGCATGCCGTAAAATTGCAATTCTTACTTCGTTGGCTTATGGGATGCAGGTAGACCACGAGGATATTTATACCGAAGGAATTACAAAAATCACCAGTGAGGATATTGCCTATGCAAAATTCATGGGTGCATCAATTAAAATTTTCGGAACCAGTAAAAAGGTTGGCGACAAGGTATTTGCTTTCATTGCACCGATGATGATAAAAAGTGATAATCCATTATTCAGTGTGAATGATGTATTTAATGCTATTTTTGTAAAAGGAAATCTCCTTGGAGATGTAATGTTCTACGGAGCCGGAGCCGGAAAGCTTCCGACGAGTACAGTGCGGTTGTATCGGATGTGGTGGATGCCACAAAACATTTGGGAATCAATATTATGACCATTTGGAGCAGTAAGAAATTAGAGCTTGCAGATATTAATGAAATGGAACAGCGTTTCTTTGTAAGAGTTCAGGATAATGAAGAAAGTAAAGCCAAAGAAGTCTTTGGGAATAATATAGAAGTGATTTCTGCAGGGGTCGAAGGAGATTTCGGATTTATTACGGAAAAAATAAGTGAGCGGGAATATAAAGAAAAAGCAAGAGAATTAACTGTAAAAAGTATGATTCGTGTTGGGTTTTAAAAATTAAAAAGGTGTGCTGAAGCACACGGATGGGAGTGTGAGAGTGGAAAGACATCACTCTCATCTTGATTAGAAAGGTGTGCCAAGGCACACGGACGGGAGTTTTGGAATGAAATATATAATTGTATTAGGAGATGGGATGGCGGATGAGCCGATTGAATCTCTGGGAGGAAAAACACCGCTTGAATATGCCTGTACACCGATGATGGATGAGTTGTCCAAACATTCAGAATTGGGGCTTTCCCATACAATTCCGGAAGGGATGAGTCCGGGGAGCGATACGGCAAATCTTGCTGTGCTGGGTTATGATCCAAGAAAGTATTATACAGGTCGTTCTCCGCTGGAGGCACTTAGTATCGGAGTGCCGATGAAAGATACGGATATTGCTTTGCGCTGCAATGTGGTTACCCTTTCCGAGAATTGTAAATTCTCGCAGGACGATAAATCCTCGCAGGACGGTAAGTCCTCACCAGATCATAACTCCTCGCAGGAATATTCTTATGAGGAAAGAACCATTATAGATCACAGTGCCGGTGAAATCACCACCGAAGAGGCGGCAGTACTGATTGAAGCAGTAAGGGAAGCATTGGAAAATGATCAATACAAATTTTACCCAGGAACCAGTTACCGCCATTTAACCATTTGGGATAAAGGGGAGGTGGTTTCTCTGACGCCGCCGCATGATATTTTATCCAAAAGAATCGGAGAATATCTTCCCAAAGAAGATACGTTAAGAAAAATGATGGAAAAAAGTTATGAGATTCTCAACAATCACCCGATCAACCTAGAGCGGGAAAAGAGAGGGTTGAACAAGGCGAATTCCATTTGGTTCTGGGGGTAGGAACCAAACCGGCATTGGATTCTTTTGAGGAGAAAACGGGAAAAACCGGTGTTATGATTTCCGCTGTGGATTTATTGAAAGGAATTGCAGTGGGAGCAGGAATGAAGAATATTGATGTGGAAGGAGCAGACGGCACCTTACATACCAATTACGAGGGAAAAGCCAAAGCGGCGGTGAAAGCTCTGACGGAAGATGGTTATGACTTTGCCTATATCCATGTGGAAGCACCGGATGAAATGGGTCATCAGGGAAATCTTTCCAATAAAATAAAAGCAATTGAAAATCTGGATCAGAGAGTGATTAGGATTGTAAAAGAGGAAATGGATCGAAGCGGTACAGACTACCGTTTGCTGATTATGCCGGATCACCCGACACCGATTGCTTGCAGGACTCACACGAGCGACCCTGTTCCGTACCTGCTTTTTGACAGTACAGTAGACCGGAACGAAAATTGGAGTTATAATGAAAAGGATGGAAAATTGAGCGGTAACTTTATTGAAGAAGGTTATAAGCTTATGGAGAAGTTTATTCTTGCTTAAAAAACAAAGCGGATTTTAAATGCTCGCTTTAGGATATGCTCAAAAATAACCTATACAGATAGCGTAGGATAAATTGTTACTTATAATATTTAATAAATGTTTAATAAAAACATTTTAATAAATGGTAATAAATGGTTTTGATAAAAGGTAATAAAAGGTTTAAAAAAGATAGGAGGCATTTATGCTAATCGTAAAGAAATTTGGTGGAACATCGGTAGCAGATAAAGAAAGAATTTTTAATGTTGCCAGAAGATGTGTTGAAGAATATCAAAAGGGAAATAAGGTAGTAGTGGTGTTATCTGCTATGGGAAAAATGACCGATGTACTATTGGAGCAGGCAAGAGACATCAATCCCAATGCATCCAAACGTGAATTGGATATGCTTTTAACAACGGGAGAGCAGACTTCTGTCGCTTTAATGGCAATGGCAATGGATGCGCTGGGAGTACCGGCGGTATCGTTAAATGCATTTCAGGTTGCAATGAATACAACTGCAACTTATTCCAATGCACGGTTGAAAAGAGTGGATACCGACCGGATCAAACATGAATTGTCCAATAAGAAAATCGTCATTGTAACCGGATTCCAGGGAATCAATAAATATGATGATTATACCACATTGGGACGGGGAGGTTCTGATACGACTGCTGTCGCATTGGCATCGGTTCTGCGTGCCGATCTTTGTGAAATTTATACCGATGTGGACGGTGTATATACAGCAGACCCACGAATGGTAAAAACTGCCCGGAAATTAGAGGAAATCACATACGATGAAATGTTGGAATTAGCATCCTTGGGAGCAGGAGTGCTCCATAACCGTTCGGTGGAAATGGCAAAGAAGCATGGTATAAATCTAGTAGTACGCTCAAGTCTTAATAAAAATGAAGGAACCATTGTTAAGGAGGAAATAAAAATGGAAAAAATGCTTGTGAGTGGGGTGGCTTGTGATAAGAATACGGCCCGTATTGCTGTAATTGAATTGGAGGATAAGCCCGGAGTCGCATTTAAATTGTTTAATCATCTGGCAAATCATAATATAAATGTCGACATTATTCTACAGTCGGTCGGACGTGACGGAACGAAGGATATCAGCTTTACCGTTGCTCAGGATGTAGTGGAGGAAGCAGTGGAAATTATTGAAAGACACAGAACCGGAAGCTTAAAATGTTCTAAGGTAGAAGTAGAAAAAAATGTTGCTAAAGTATCCGTAGTTGGCGCAGGTATGATGACTAACGCAGGTGTGGCTGCGAAAATGTTTGAGGCACTTTATGATGCGGGCGTAAATATTAAACAGATTTCAACTTCAGAAATTCGTGTCACAGTTCTCATTGATGAGAAGTATGTTGACGTTGTTACCAATGCGGTTCATGATGCATTTTCCCTTGGTGATAACTAGGAAATGACGAATTCTGTCATACGATTTTGATTTTCCTTTTCCTTTTTTTAGAATATATTTATTATGTGGTAAAAATACATATTCGAAAAAGAGAGAGGAGTCATACAGATGACAGATAAAGTATTTGATAACAATCAGGTTGATATTGCAGGGAAGGTAGTAAGTGGATTTCAATTCAGTCATGAAGTGTTTGGAGAAGGATTTTACCTTTTAGATATCGAGGTGAAACGTCTCAGTGATTCTTCTGATGTTATTCCGATTATGGTTTCGGAAAGACTTATGGATGTTACCAGAGATTATCGAGGAACTTATATTGAGATTTCGGGTCAATTCCGTTCCTACAATAAACATGAAGAAGACAAAAATAAATTAGTGCTTTCTGTATTTGTCAGAGAGGTTACGGTTTGTGAAGATGACTATGAAAGTCAGAAACCAAATCATATTTTCCTCGACGGATACATATGTAAACCGCCGATTTACCGTAAGACACCGCTGGGACGGGAGATTGCAGATTTATTGCTTGCAGTGAACCGCCCATATGGAAAATCAGATTATATACCATGTATTTCCTGGGGAAGAAATGCCAGATTTGCAGAAAAATTTACTGTGGGCGCCCATATCCATGTGTGGGTCCGAATCCAGAGCAGAGAATATCAAAAGAAGATTTCAGAGGAGAATTTAGAAAAAAGGGTGGTATATGAAGTTTCTGTCAGCAAATTAGAATATGTGGAAGGATGATAGAGCGGTACAATGTAATACAGTTATGTGCAGATGGGGGCTATCATGAATAATGGAGTTCAAGTGTTTTATGGAGATGGTCTGGGGAAAACCTCAGCAGCCATAGGGCAAAGCATTAAAGAATCCAGTGTGGGTCATAATGTCATTATGATTCAGTATTTAAAAGGAAAAGGTGTAGAGGAATTCACCATTCTGGAGAAATTGGAACCGGAAATAAAGGTATTTCGATTTGAACGTTCGGCAGAAAAATTCTGTGACCTTTCGGAGGAATGTAAAAGAGAAGAGCGTATAAATATTTTAAACGGTTTTAATTTTGCGAAAAAGGTAATAGAAACAGGAGAATGCGATCTTCTTATTCTGGATGAAATCCTTGGATTAATTGATTATGGCATTGTTACCGTTGAAGATATTATTAATTTAGTAAGTTTACGTATGGAACATCACCGCATTATTTTGACCGGTCAGAATCTTCCGGAAGAATTGATCCAACATGCAGATCTGGTTTCGGAGATAAGGCAGATTAAGTAAAAGTTATGGTTCGAGCGTAACCGTTCTATGATTCTATGAAGAAATCGGTTGACAAAATAACGTATGTGATGTAAGATAAGGAAATAGTAGAGGCGCACTGTTAATCAGTAAGGAAGAGGATATGCTCAAGCATAGAAGATACTTCCCGAAAGGTAATCGTGCCGAAGATCGGTATCACTTGAGAGTACTAGGTCTGGGTATATAGTTAAGAACTATATAACTGTCATCGGTTGTGCAAGATGGAGAGCTACTGGGTAAGAATTTTCAGACATTTTTTCTGAAACCATTTGACTTTAAAAACACTTGGTTTCAATGGATTCGAAATCACTTTTGGATTCGAAGGCTTTTGGTCTCGCAGAAAGGATGTCTTTTATACCAGTATATTCTTTTGAGCCAGTAGGGACTATGGTCGGCTCATTCCTGTTCTTACATATCCATGTCCATTGAAGATGGGATATGTATTGCTATATAAAAGAATGAAGCGGACTCTTACATACAGAAAAAAATTAAGGAGGATAATTTTATGGCAATTTTTAAAGGAGCCGGTGTTGCAATTGTAACACCTTTGTATGCAAATGGGGATGTGAACTATGATAAACTAAATGAACTCATTGATTTTCAAATCAATGGAGGAACCGATGCAATTATTATTTGCGGAACGACAGGGGAAAGTTCAACTTTAACAGAGGAGGAGCATATTAATGTAATTAGAGCATGCGTCAATCATGTAAATAAAAGAGTTCCTGTAATTGCCGGAACTGGTTCTAATTGTACCAGAACGGCGACCTGGATGTCAAAAGAAGCAGAGGAAGCAGGAGCAGACGGATTGCTCTTAGTATCACCGTATTATAACAAAGCAACCCAGGACGGACTTTATACTCACTTCAGAACCATTGCAGAAGCGGTAAAGATTCCCATTGTTTTATATAGTGTTGCAAGCAGAACCGGACTTAACGTTGAGCCGGCGACGGTTGCCAGATTGTTCAATGATGTGGAGAATATCGTGGCGATTAAAGAAGCAAGCGGAAATATTTCCCAAGTTGCGGAAATTATGCGCCTGACCGATGGAAAGATTGACTTATACTCAGGAAATGACGATCAGATTGTTCCAATTTTATCTTTGGGTGGTATTGGTGTTATTTCCGTAATGTCTAATATTATACCAAGAGAGACCCATGATATTGTTGTAAAATTCCTGGAGGGAGATGTAAAAGGAAGTTTAGACCTTCAATTAAAATGTCTTGGTGTTTTTAAAAGCTTATTCTGTGAAGTGAATCCAATTCCGGTAAAAGCAGCACTTAATATGATGGGAATGGATGTCGGTTCCCTTCGTTTACCGCTGACAGAAATTCAGCCACAGCATGCAAAATTAGTGGAAGAGGAATTAAGGGCATTTGGATTGATTAAGTAGGCACTCAAGATCTGATATTTATTTTGAGCACATCCCTATACACGTGGTAAATCATTGCGACCGTGAGTATAAATAAGATTAGAACAGAGAGGAAGCATATGACGAAGATTATAATGCACGGATGTAACGGCGCCATGGGGCAGACCATTACAAACATTGTGAAAGAAGAGGAAGAAGCAGTGATTGTGGCGGGAATCGATATTAATGATAACCGTGACAATGGATATCCTGTATTTACCAATATTGCAGATTGCAATGTAGAAGCGGATGTTATTATTGATTTTGCTTCTCCTAAGGCAATGGAAGCTCTTTTGAACTATGCAGTATCAAAAAGAATACCAGCAGTTCTTTGTACCACAGGACTTGACGAGGAGCAGCTTGAAGCGGTGAAAATGGCAAGCGATAAAGTAGCGATTTTACGCTCTCACCAATATGTCACTGGGAGTAAATATGCTTCTTAAACTGGTTCAGGATGCAGTGAGAACCTTGGCTCCTGCAGATTTTGATGTAGAGATTGTTGAGCGACATCATAATAAAAAAGTAGATGCACCATCCGGCACAGCACTTGCTTTTGCCGATTCTATTAATGCAGCTATGGGAAACCGGTATGAATATGTGTATGACAGGTCGGAGATCCGTGAAAAACGAGGAAAGAAAGAACTTGGAATTTCAGCTGTCCGGGGAGGAACCATTGTCGGGGAGCATGAAATTATTTTTGCAGGGATTGATGAAGTGATTGAATTTAAGCATACGGCATATTCAAAGGCTGTATTTGCAAAAGGAAGCGTTTCGGCGGCTAAGTATCTGGCCGGAAGAAGAGCCGGACTTTATGATATGGCTGATGTAATTGGTTGAGCTGTTATATTTAGTTATCTATATTTTGATGGGGATATTGAATAGATTATTGATTTGGTTACAGTTCAGACGTGCAGAAAAAATCATACAATTTGTGTGTGGGAGCTTGCCCCCTAAAGAACAAGTTCTTTGGCTCAAATTGTATGATTTTTTCTATAGGGCGGACACCCGACATGAATAATCATACTACGGAACGTAGTATAGCTGCCATAGTGTTATTTGTAAGCCCAAATGTATAATCTGCCAAATTATGAATGCACGTCTGAACAGTAACATGTTTTAAAAGGTTAATTTCGATTGACAAATCAAGAAATAAAACATATACTATAAATGTGATAAATATCTTTGGTAAATCGGTTTAAAAGCACTTGAAGGACAATTGGAAGTCACTTAAAAATCCAAATCATTTTGTAAACTATAATGGTAAAATTATTGATATGCAACGAAAGAAAGTTGTGGACAATTAGAAAATCCTAAAAAAGTCTAAATCATTATGTTATCGATAGATATACCAGGCTGATAACCAGATTCATTTTATAATAATAGTAGGGCTATTTGTCCTGAGACTTTTGATTTTTAATGGATTAGATAATCAAAAGGAAAGGTTATGGGGAAGAGTGCTAATAAGATTAGTAGTAACAAGAAACAGTATCTTCGGAATAAAATTATTAAAGGCGCAAAATTATATCAGCAATATTTAAATAATAAAAAAATTTTAATTGTTTGTGAAGATGGTGAGAATTATGAAGTTGCATTTTATAAAAATGATTTTAAACACTTAAAATACTGTGATAAAGTGATATTTGAGTAATAAAAGATTTTTGAAAATTACCGTGTATCAACAACATTATCTGAAAATAACATAAAGGAAATGCAACATTATAATTATCAAACATTAAAACAAAAGGCAGACCACATTTTAATATTAATGAATTAATATATGAAAATGTTGGAGATAGCTTATTTATAATAGATTTACATGCAAACATGTTTGATTTTCCAGTATCAATAAAAAATATTAATATTAACACTTGTATAGGAAAAATTGATAATGACAATCATGCAAGAACATTAAGTAAATTCACAAATTCACATGACTGTAAGTCAGAAAAGAAAATATATTGAATTTATGAAAAGAAACCACAGAAAAAAACTACAAAAATATAGTATACATAAACAGAATTATAAGCGGAACGGTTAAAGATATTATTAATCTGAAGAAATATATATTTAATTAATAACTATGTTTCACTACAAGGAATTAATAATTATCCTGATATTTTACCAAAGGATGATGTTAAATAATATGGTTAATGTTTTTGAACTTAAATGCAAGCATTCCTGCGCTTGGCTCATTGAACGTGGGAATAAAGAACATGAAAAATCATTTTGAAATACGAAAATATAATTCTGCTTGTGATAATGGATGGAACTTTATTTGATTCCGAAGGAAAAGTCTCAAAGAAAAATAAAGAAGCGATCCGGTATTTCGTTGTATAACGGAGGTCAGTTTTATTTTCGAAGTTAACAAACTGGGAGTCAGTTAAATGCAGTTAAATTTTTAAAAGATGTTGAGATCAATGCTCCTTGCATTTTATATAATGGTGGGGCTTTGTTTGATTTTTCTGCTAATTGTTCTTATGAAAGCATCTCCGAACAGAATCATTAATCGATTTTTTAAATGATTGTCTGATAAAATTTCCTAAAGTCATGGTGCAGATTTACAGTAAGGATATGTGTTATCTTATTTCGAAGGAAGATTTTGGAATTAGAAGGTTATAAAAGCACTTGCATCAGCCTTGAGTTTAAATTGGAAATAGGTCTATGAAAAAGCAGTTGATTAAAATTTTACTTTGTGGTGAAAATAAGGATTTAAAAGAATTAGAACAAAGTAAGGTTTCACAAGATTGAAAAAGATATCGCAGATTGAAACTTTATGAGTGAGATTTTTTTGGAAATAAAACCTTTGGGCGTGTCTAAGGGAATTGCAAAAGAAATATATCGGGATATCAGATTGCCGGGGACGTTCTAAGATATATGCGATTGAAGATCATTTATAATGACATTGAGATCGATATTACGGCATTAGATGTTGGAATTGCTGTAGGAAACTTGCTCAACGAGTTCGGAACGGTTTATGGTGGATGCGACTTGTTAATTTAAAAGAAACCGCCGATTGTATTTGTGCCGGTAATGATGAAAATGCATGGTAGAAGATGTAATATACCGTATTATCGGAATTTAAATTTCAGATTGATTTTCAAATATAGAAATTCCACTTAGAATATGTTCCAGAATTGCAAAAGGTTCCATATATGGGCTTTTATTCCTCCAAATCACATATTTGGAATGCTTGGTAGAAATTTTTTTCATCTTATAATCCGCAATTTCTTATAAAATAAAGGATTTACGCCGTTGCCGGTCTGCAGTTAAATTCAGCACTCCTGAATTAATGTTCCCTCAATTTTTTTCTATTATATGTAACAGTTCAGCCATACATTCATAATTTGGCAGATTGTGTGATTTGGCTTAAAATCACACCTTGGCACGGATAAAACGTTCCGTAATGATTATTCATTTAGGGCGTCCGCCCTATAGAAAAATTTTTAATAATTTGTGCCAAATAACTGTCCGTATCTAATTAAGCAAGCTCCCACGCACAAATTATATAAATTTTCTGCATGGCTGAACTGTTAGATTATATTAAATGGAAACAGATTTTTTGCCAATAATTTCATGCACACAATCCAAGAGGTATTGGGATGAAACAAAAAGTTTTCTTTGAAAGCTATCCGAGCTTTAGCAGCTGCATTTTAACAATCCATAGTTTAAGCTACCGCCGGAAGGAATTCCGCTGATATGGGACTCAAATTTAATCTTTTGCTGAATTTCATAAACCGTTTGGTAGATACTTCTCTGTATCAACATGAGAAACCTTGATTTGACAATAGTCCAGCGAATTCGTCAATTGTTTGAAGGATGAATTTTGTAATCATTTTAGAAATTGAATTAATCCCGGAGAATTTTCGTTATTAAAAGAGCAGCCTCGTTGACAGTCGCAACCGATTTCAATTTTTAACAAGCAGGAATCAATTAATTTCTTCAATATTAATTCCTAAATTCTTTGATGTTTTTAAATTGTCTTATTGCTCGCAGTAATAACTCTATAATTAGAACGTTCCATATCCATAAAGCATTCTGTCTTAAGGGTCCAACTTTTTGATGATTATTCTTGCAGAAATCTCGGCGCATCCGTCTAATTATAGGAACGTAAATCGGGAAGATCATCTGCATGAAAATGGACATCCCCTGATTAATCCAGAAAATATACTTTGCCTGGAAATACAAAAATCCGATATATTTTCCAGGAATAATTAATACATTTAAAAATCGGCGTGCGCTTTTCATTAGTTGCCGAAGAATGGATTATAATGAAGTGATTTTTTAAAATCAAATTCAGAAGATTGCACGGAAAATGATTTGCTAAAATCCAAGTAGTGCAATTATCTTTTAGAAAAAATCAAAATGATACTGTTTGGATTCATTGGAATAATTCAACAATTGGAGCATGATAAAAAAAGCACCGATTACCTTTCAACCGTTCAGTTACAGGGAGCAAAAATATCAATCTCCTTTAGAACAGCCGTGCAAATTTTGAAGAAAGCATTTACCGGCAAAACAGCCTGGTCGTTGTGTTCGATTGATTGGATTTGATATCAAATGAAATTTCGATATGGAATGATTTGTCGTTCAAGTCAGGAAAAAGCGCAAGGCAAGACCAGAAGAGATTTACGTCCCAAGCCCAATAGAATTAGCATGGTTCCAAGTTATTTGTCCTATCATATAACATACTTCAAGGTTTTTTTGTCCTTTCTTTCAAACTATAATTCATTTATTCCCTTTATTTTGCAAACAAGCTGAAAAAATACAATTGTAGCTGACTGTTACTTTAAGAAACTACAATATTTATAACAGTTCAGCCATGCAGAAA
The DNA here is from genome assembly GCA_023690525.1 of Holotrichia oblita. Lineage (NCBI taxonomy): Eukaryota > Metazoa > Arthropoda > Insecta > Coleoptera > Scarabaeidae > Holotrichia > Holotrichia oblita. The sequence continues at coordinate 17,655 of JALQSN010000395.1, read as the reverse complement.
ATTTATATAATTTGTGCGTGGGAGCTTGCTCCCTAAAGAACAAGTTCTTTGGCACAAATTATATAAATTTTTCTATAGGGCGGACGCCCTATATGAATAATCATACTACGGAACGTAGTATAGCTGCCAAGGTGTTAATTTAAGCCAAAATACATAATCTGCCAAATTATATCAGATGATATTCGAAAGCGCACAGACAGGAGTTTAACATGGCAAAAAAAGCACTTCGGAAAGATTTTTTTATGGAAATCAAAAAGACGTATAATCGGTTTTTTTCTATTTTTTTAATTGTAACATTGGGAGTTGCCTTCTTTTCGGGACTTAGGGCAACGAAGCCGGATATGGAATTATCGGCGGATAAGTTTTTTGATGAAAGTAACCTAATGGATATTCGTGTGGTAGGAACCTATAGCCTGACGGATGAGGATTTAACTATAATACAGGAAATCGAGGGGGTGTTATATGCGAAAGGCGGTTATAGCTATGATGTGCTTGCTTATCATGGCGAGAATCAAGGTGTATTACAGCTTCAGTCTTTTTCAAAAGAAATAAATAAAATTACTTTAACTGCAGGGAAGTATCCTGAAAATAGCGGAGAATGTGTGATTGATGAAAAATTAGTGGAAAGCATGGGATATGATATCGGTGATACCATCGAAGCATTTTCCGGAAATGAGAACCTGACAGAAGATTATATTGGAAGAAATACGTTTACGATTGTAGGAATTGGAATTGCTCCTTATTATTTATCGTTTGAAAGAGAGGCCAGCCAAATCGGGAGTGGTTCGGTATTAGGATTTGTTATGATTCCGGAAGAAGATTTTGTGATGGAGGTATTTACCAAAGCGGACATGATAGCTGCCGGAAGTAAGGAATTAATCAGCTATCAGCAGGATTATACGGATTTAATCGATAAAGTTGTGGATAATATAAAGGATATCAAAGAAGAACGGTGTACTGCCCGGTATAATTCCATTATGGATGAGGCGAACGATGAAATCAAGAAAGCAGAAAAAGAGCTTTTCGATGCGGAAAAAGAGGCAGAAGAAGAGCTTGCGGATGCATACGATAAAATTACGGATGCCAAAGAAAAAATTGCAGATGGGAAGAAAAAGCTGGAAGATGGAGAAAAGGAGCTGGAAGAAGTGGGGGAAAAACTGGAAGATGCCAAAGTTGAACTGGAAAAAGGGAAGAAAGAATATCAGGATGGAAAAAAGAAGATAGAAGATGCAAAGAAAGAATATAATAAGGGAAAAGAAGAGTTTGAGAAACAATCCAGGGAGTTTCAGGCGGGTGAGGTGCAGATCGCAGAAAATGAACAAAGTCTTATTGCTGCAAGAGCAGAAATCAATGAAAAGAAAGAGATGTTAGAAGCAGGCAGAGATTACCTTTCCGAGGAAGAATATAATGCAATGGCAGAAGAGATTGCATTATATGAAGCCCCTATTATTGAAGGAGAACGTGAGCTTGCAATAGCAAAGGAAACCCTTTCTCAGGGGAAGATCCAATTGAATGCAGGGCAAAAGAAACTTGCTGCGGCAGAAGCAGAAATTAAAAAAGGGGAAAAAGAGCTTGCTGATGCATGGAAAACAATCCAGGACGGTGAAAAAGAAATCCAGGACGGCGAGAAAAAGATTTTAAAAAATGAGAAAAAGATTGCCAATGCAAAAAAAGAATTGGAGGATGGAGAAAAAGAATTAGAGGAAAATGAGGTTAAATATTGGGACGGAAAGAAAGAAGCGGAAGAAAAAATAGCGGATGCCAAAGTGGAGCTGGAAGAAGCAAAGGATGAAATTGCAGATTTAAAAGAACCGGAATGGTATGTTCTTGACCGGGAACATATGCAGGTCGTAGCGGAATATGGGCAGAATGCACAGCGAATCGGAGCGATCGGTGAGGTATTTCCTGTGATTTTCTTTATGGTTGCGGCTTTGGTATGTCTGACGACCATGACCCGTATGGTGGAGGATGAACGAACGCAAATCGGGACATTAAAAGCCTTAGGGTACGGAAAAGGACATGTGACGGCAAAATATCTTTTGTATTCTGGTATTGCAAGTATTACAGGTGGTATATTCGGAACCGTATTAGGACAGTGGGTACTGCCCATGGTAATTCAGAATGCTTATGGGATTATGTATGTTAATCTGCCTTATCAGCTTACACCTTTTCATTTAGATCATGGAATCATATCGATACTGGCGGTCAGTGCATGTACGATGATTGCCACGTATGCAGCCTGTATGAAAGAAATGCATGAAACAGCAGCACAGCTTATGCGTCCGGCAGCACCGAAAAAAGGAAAACGAGTATTTTTAGAGAAAATTCCTTTTATCTGGAAGCATTTAGGATTTAATAGAAAAGCAAGCATTCGAAATCTGTTTCGATATAAAAAACGGTTCTTTATGACGGTAATTGGGATTGCCGGCTGTATGTCGCTGCTTCTGGTCGGATATGGAGTTCGAGATTCCATTTATAATATAGCGGTGATGCAGTATGATCGATTGTTCGTGTACAGTGGTTCCATTGCTTTAAAAGATGGAGCAGGCGAGTCCAATGTAAATAAACTGTATCACTATCTGGAGGAAAATGAAAATATTGAAAGTTATCTGCAAATGTATGAAAGCTCTGTGACCGTCATTTCGCAAGATACGGAGAAGACAGCATATTTAATGGTTCCGGAAGTGATAGAAGGATTTGATAATTATATCAATCTTCATAACCGTACGAATGGAGAGGTTTATTCCATTGATATGGCGGAAGATGGAGTCATTATTACAGAAAAACTTTCCAGCCTTTTGGGAGTAACAACAGGTGATACGATTGAACTTAAAATAGATGAAACAAAACGGGAAAAGGCAGTGATTTGTGGAATCACAGAGAATTATGCCATGCATTATATCTATATGACCCGTGAAAACTATGAGAAGACCTTTAAAGAAGAGATAGATGCCAATATGCTTTTTTATTGTGCAAGGGATAGAGATTCTTTGCTGGAGGGGGATTTCGGAGAAGAAGTATTAAATTACAAAGCAGCTTCGGAAATCAGGTTTAACAGCGAAGCCCGGGCGAATATTGAAGAAATGCTCGGTGCTCTTGATATTGTGGTATGGGTGCTGATTCTTTCTGCAGCATTACTGGCATTTGTCGTTTTGTATAATTTAAATAACATAAATATAACAGAACGAAAGAGAGAACTGGCAACATTAAAAGTCCTGGGATTTTATGACGGAGAAGTATCAATGTACGTTTACCGGGAAAATATTATTCTTACTTTAATGGGAATTGCAGCCGGTATCTTTTTGGGAGTAATTCTCCATCGTTATGTGATCATAACAGCCGAGCTGGATGTGCTCATGTTTAGCAGGAAGATTGAGTTTATAAGTTACATATACAGTGGATTATTGACTATGGTATTTTCTGTTTTCATTAATGGGATTATGTATTTCAAATTAAAGAAAATAGATATGATTGAGTCTTTAAAGAGCATAGAGTGAAAAAGTGTTTTATAGTTAAACGCCCATCTGTTTCATTGCGAGGAGCGTAGTGACGAAGCAATCCAGAATCTATGGATTATAACAATCCAAAACTGGATTGCTTCGCTTTACTCTAAGTCAAGAAAAGAATCTGGCTTGCCGGATTCTAGCGCTGGCGTGCTGTCACAACTGTGACAATTTACCTCTGCGTGCCATGTGCATCCCCCGGAGGAATTTCCTATTATATAAAAAAGAACCTGACAAGTCAGGCTCTTTCTAAAATGATTTTATACCGCTCAATAACATAGTTTAGGGTTTCGTCAGGCTCTATAACTTGATGCTCAATGTTAGTTTTATGTACTTCCTTTAACTCGTCGCAACAATCATTGGTATATGCGTGACGATCAACAGTATCCATAAATAAATCCGCTGAATCCGTAAACATAATATTACCCTCCATATCTGCAATGTCAATCTTTGTCGACATATGAAAATCACTACAAAAGGTACTATATCATAAGGATAATAAAATGGCAAGAAAAATTTGATGTAACAGTTCAGCCATGCAGAAAAAATTATACAATTTGTGCGTGGGAGCTTGCTCACTAAGCTCAAATTTTATAATTTTTTCTATAGGGCGGACGCCCGACATGAATAATTTGGCAGCCAAAGTGTTATTTGTAAGCCAAAATGTATATTCTGCCAAATTATGAATGTATGGCTGAAATGTTAAAATTTGACGGAAAAAGTGGATTCATTCTATTTGACATATTAGCAGACAATATGGAATAATGTAGCAGTAGGAGAGGAATGGTATTATGATGAAAAAGAAATTGCTTTTACTGGCAGCAGGACTTTTTATTCTGACGATTTTGATCGGTGTGGAAATATATCAAAGAAACCGTCAGAGTGATGTATTGTCAACGGAAGAATACATTGAACAGGACAATCGGATCTGGGGAGCCGAAATTGCAAGAATGATAAGTCTGCTGGCATATACAAGAGAAGATTTGGAAATCTTGCAAAGAACCATAGCCTATGAAGATACAGATGAAAGTAAATGGTATGATAAATACATAAATGGAATGAATGTCATGGGACTGGTGGAGGATGAAGGTGCAAAAGAAAATCTGTACCGCCCTATGGCATATTTGACTTACGCTGAATGCGGTGACACTCTCATAAGGATCGCAGCTCAGCAAAGATTGGAAGAATCTTCTGAGAACAGCGGGCAGGCGGACAGGCTGGAGGAAAAGCTCATTACATGTCTGGGAGAACTGCAGAAAAATAAAAAGGGCGGCGAAACTATCCTGTCAAGTGAGTGGTTCGCCCTTTATGAAATTATCTGGAAAGAAATTTATCAGGGAGCGTTGGAAGAGATATCATTTTATATTATTGATACATGGGAAAATACCGATGAGTTGAAAAAATGGCAGACACTTACCAATGAAGGGATTTTTTATAGTGACGGACTTAATTTGGTTCCCTATCTGGATAAAAGATATATAGCATACATAAAAGAAAATGAACTCCTTTATCTGATGGAGGAATCAGAGGAGGAAAGCCTGATTTCCAATGTTTGGATTTTAGGAAAAGAGGAGAAATCCTTAGAAGTTTTTGTGGACGGATGTACCAGAAAATTAGAGATGGCGGGCAGCATAGAGGAGGATGTATCCGGACAGATTGGAGATTTGTATATCGAAAGCGGGCAGATTACTAAAGTGAGCATAAAACCGGATCGAATCAGAGGAAGGGTTCTGGTAGCGAATGATAATTATTTGGAAATTGAAAATTATGGTAAAAAAGCTCTGTCAGGAGATTTTTGTTTATATCGAACCTATGGCGGAATTGCCATAGAAAGGAACAACTCTATTGTGGTGGGGTATGAAAATGTGGAATTCGTAGTGGTAGGAGATGAAATCTGTGCAGCCATTATTACAGAACCTATCGAAGTGGAGAATATCCGGGTTTTATTAAAAACGACCGGGTTTAAGGATTATTATCATAATGAGGTAACGGTAACTTCAAATGAGGAATTTACTATTTCTTATGGAGAAAAATCAAAAAGCTATAAAGCAAAGAAAAAGGTTTCTATTCCAATGGATTCTTCCTGGTTCGAGGATGGGCGTATCTTTGTAAAAAGTAATAAAGAAGACGGCAAAATTACAATTTTATCCATTGACCGAAACGGGATAGCTCCATCTTATGAAGGAATATTGGAAATGTCCAAAGAAGAGGAAGGGATTTTACTTATAAATGAGCTGTCCATTGAAGAATATCTCTATGGGGTCATACCAAGTGAAATGCCTACATCTTATGGTGTGGAAGCGCTAAAGGTACAGGCGGTCTGTGCAAGGAGTTTTGCATATAAGCAGCTTATGGCGAATGGCCTTAGAAAATACGGAGGCCATGTAGATGACAGCTCGTCCTATCAGGTCTACAATAATATCCCGACCAATAGTAAGGCAATAAAAGCAGCGGATGAAACAAAAGGTCAGGTTCTTCGATATGATGGAGAAATTATAACAGCATATTATTTTTCCACTTCCAGTGGTCATACAGCGAACGCCAATCAGGTGTGGAGCGGAGCCGCAGAGGTGGCTTATCTTCAGGGGAAACTGCAAGTAACTTCTGAGGATGAGAAAAATGGAGAAAAGATAGGGGATCTATCCACGGAAGAGGATTTTAAAGATTTTATTACCGAGGATTTATGTAAAACCTATGATGGGGATAATCCGTGGTACCGCTGGAGCGTTACAATCCCTGCTGATAAGCTGAAGAAGGCATTAGAAGAGAATTTATTGAAACGTTATGAAGTAAATCCTGATTTGATATTAACCCTTGATAAAGATGGAGAATATAAAAGCAGCCCGATTAAAACGGTTGGTGAAATTGAAAGGATTGAAATCGGCAAACGTCAGACAGGAGGAATTATTACCGAGATCATAGTGAAGGGAACAGAAGCAAGTATAAAAATTAAAAGTGAATTTAATATTCGGACACTGCTTGCTCCGGCATACAGTACAATTAAAAGAAAGGACGGAAGCAAGGTGGAAAATTTAGGAATGCTTCCAAGTGGATTCTTTTTTGTTACGGAGAAGACAAAAGATGGAAAAATAACAGGATTTACTTTCCGGGGCGGCGGCTATGGACACGGTGTCGGTATGAGCCAGAACGGAGTGAAGGCGATGGTTGATTTGGGAAATACCTATGAAGATGTTTTAAAACATTATTATCAGGGAGTACAGATCGGAACGATATATTAGAAGAAGAAAAGAATCTGTTACAGTTCAGACGTGCAGAAAAAATCATACAATTTGTGCGTGGGAGCTTGCTCCCTAAAGAACAAGTTCTTTGGCTCAAATTGTATGATTTTTTCTATAGGGCAGACGCCCGACATGAATAATTTGGCAGCCATAGTGTTATTTGTAAGCCAAAATGCATAATCTGCCAAATTATGAATGCACGTCTGAACAGTAACAAGAATCTGGCTTGCCAGATTCTAGCGCTGGTGCGCTGTCACAACAGTGGCAATTTACCTTTGCGCGCCATGTGCATCCTCTGGAGGGCTTGTTCTATAATAGGAAATCCGGAGGAATTTCCTATTAAGTAAAAAAAGGAACCCGATCAGGCATGGGTTCCTTTTTTCGACCGGCTATGCCGGAAAGATTCTATTAATTTGTAAGACACAGCATTTACTTCACATCCGATAAAAAGAATATACATGCAGAAGTAAAGCCATAGCATACAGAAAATGAGAACAGTAAGGCTTCCATAAGTGTTGAAGTTTGCAAAATTATCAATGTAGATTGAATACAGGAAAGAAAAGCCAAACCAGCTTACCGAAGCCAGAACAGCTCCGGGAAGTACAAAGAGCAGACGGGATTTTCGGTTGGGAATCCACATGTACATAGCGGCAAAGAGCAGGAAAAGGAAACCAATACCGATAAAGGAACGAAGATTTAAAACTAAAATGGCTAATTCCTTCAGTATGGGGAAGTAGGAAATGATTCCGATAAATAATCTGTTGCCGAAAACCAAGAATGTAAGGGATACTACAATCGTAACTGCAAAAAGCAAAGTATAGAATACTGCAATGAACCGGATTCTTATGTAATTTCTCGTTTCCGGAATCCCATAAATAAAATTAAATCCATTTATTACAGCTAAAAAACCTTTGGAAGCCGACCAAAGAGCTGTGATTGCCGTAATGGAAATTGTTGTCACAGAAGATCTGCTGTATATTTCGTTAATAAGAGAAACTACGTAATTATTAACGGTAGGCGGTAAAACTTCTGCTACCATGAGAATCAATGTATCTTCTGTGATGGGCAGATACTGGATCATGGTAAGTATGAGCATAAGGAATGGGATAAAGGAAAGTATAATAAAAAATGCTGCTTGAGCAGAAAAAGCAGAGACAGCATCATCTTTCATCTTATCTGAAAAAAGTTTAAATTGGTGGAATAATGTTCGCAGCATAGGATGAAACCTCCTTCCTGTAGTATTATATGCAGAAATTTTGAAAATGTAAAGGTAATTGAAAAAATGTTATAGATAATAAAAAAGGGTGTAACTTTTCTTTAAGGGTTTTTAGCGGAATCTAATTGTTAAAACAGTTCAGCCACAAGAAAAGACTGCTTGAAAAATCAAGCAGCCTGATGTATAATCAAATCAAGAAAGGTAATCAGTTACAAAAGCTGATGCCCTCGTTAGGTTAAAAATAAGTATCCTACACTTTAGCGGGTAGCAGGATACTTATTTCTTATTTCTATGTAAGACAATGCTGTGAAAATTACTAATAACAAAGTTAAAATTTCCATTGTACTCATATACAATCCCTCTTATCCTTTCTATTAGAATCGAGGGCAAAGAGCAGAAATAAGTATCCTGATGCTTTCTTGATTTGATTAATAATAATATAGCAAATATTTGTTTGGAGGTCAATGTGAATTTAAAATTATAGTAGCAGTTAGTATAAAAAATATGTGGCTGAACTGTTACCATTATGTTAACAAAAAAATAACTATCAATTATAAAAAATCTTGACAAAATTTAATAGCATGATATAATCAAAGCTAATTATAGTGAAAAAAGCTATGATAAGGAGAAGTAGTAGAAAGTAAGCCATACAGAAAGCAGCCGGATGATGAGAGGCGCATGAAACCCTTACTACGAATACATCTTTGAGCTTCACACTGAAAATGACGGGATATTGGTTATGAGTAGACTGTGACGGAATACACCACGTTATCGGTGACAGGGTATTGTTTTGAAAGAAGCAGTACCTGATAAGGCAGACAGTGTGAACTGTTTGTAAAAATTAGGTGGTAACACGAGATTCAGCCCTCGTCCTTTTTAAGGACGGGGGCTTCTTTTGCGTGATGGCAATGAGACGTGCAAAATAAGAAAAATGACGAAAATAGAGCTTGCTCGATTTTCGGCATTTCTTTATTTTATGCGAGGATTCCGCAGGAATCCTCAAGCGAAGCCCGCGAACGAGGAAGGTACGAAGTACCTTTCGAGTTGCATGTCGGAGTAGTATAAGAAACAAAGATTCTGAACAAGGAAAATGTGCGTAAAGTCCAGCGCAGAAATGGAGGAAAATATGAAAATTTATGATGAATTAGTGGCAAGAGGATTAATTGCCCAGGTAACCGATGAAGAAGAAATCAAGGAATTGATTAATGAAGGAAAAGCCACTTTCTATATTGGTTTTGACCCAACAGCAGATAGCCTGCATGTCGGACATTTTATGGCACTCTGCCTGATGAAACGCCTTCAAATGGCGGGAAATAAACCGATTGCTCTTTTAGGAGGCGGAACTGGAATGATTGGCGACCCAACCGGTCGTTCGGATATGCGGCAAATGATGACAGTAGAAACCATTCAGTACAATTGTGACCGTTTTAAAGAACAAATGAGCAAGTTTATCGAATTTGGAGAGGATAAAGCACTTTTGGTAAATAATGGGGATTGGCTTATGAATCTGAATTACATTGAACTGCTAAGGGAGGTTGGTCCTCATTTCAGTGTAAATCGTATGCTGACTGCAGAATGTTACAAACAACGAATGGAAAAAGGATTAAGCTTTCTGGAATTTAATTATATGATAATGCAAAGCTACGATTTTCTGGCTCTCTTTGAAAAGTATGGATGTAATATGCAGTTTGGCGGGGATGACCAATGGAGCAATATGCTTGGCGGAACCGAATTGATTCGCCGTAAATTAGGAAAAAATGCTTATGCAATGACGATTACTCTCCTTCTTAATTCCGAAGGAAATAAAATGGGCAAGACTCAATCCGGAGCAGTTTGGTTAGATCCGGAAAAAACATCACCCTTTGATTTTTATCAATACTGGAGGAATGTTGCGGATGATGATGTATTAAAATGCCTCCGTATGCTTACCTTCCTCCCTTTAGAGCAAATTGAAGAGATGGATAAATGGGAAGGAAGCCAATTAAATCAGGCAAAAGAAATTTTGGCATTTGAACTTACTAAATTAGTTCACAATGAGGAAGAAGCAGCCAAAGCGCAGGAAAGTGCCAGAGCACTGTTTAACGGCGGAAATGCAGACAATATGCCTACAACAGAGCTTGTATCAGAGGATTTTACAGATGGCAAGCTTGATATAGTTTCTATTCTTGTGAAAACGGAATTGGTTTCCAGCCGTTCCGAAGGCAGACGTGCAGTAGAACAAGGCGGTGTAACGGTAGAGGGAGAAAAAATTTCAGATTTTAAAATGGAGTTTTCCAAAACATCTTTTGAAGGAGAAGGAATTGTAGTAAAGCGTGGCAAGAAAAATTTCCGCAGGGTAGTGTGCTGCAGTATAGAAAAATAATAAAATAACTCACAAAAATATAAGAAGTTTACAGTATTTACCATTACCGAAAAGGGAATAGCAGGAGTATAAAATGAAAGAGAATCAGGTGAAAAAGATATGTAAAAAGTGTCTTTTACGGGATATGGACAAGGATGTCTATTTTCAAAACCTCCATCAATATATTGAGAATATTGAGGAGGAATTGAAAGTAGAGGATACTGTGTATGAAATGCGGCTTCAGGTTTGTGATATGTGATTTATTATCAGAAGGAATGTGCCGGGCTTGTGGTTGTTTTGTAGAACTGCGCGGTGTTATGAAAAAGAATCGATGTCCTTATGAAAAATGGTGAATAATTGATTGAATTCTTTGCAGTATGAACAGTAACCTGACACGAAAGACAAAACTAAAATAGTTTAAATGGAAATTGACAATATAAATGAGCTATTATATACTGTACACAGAAGGAAGGAATGAAAAAAACAAAAAAGAACAAAAATTGCACAACAAAGTATATGATAAAGTAAAAAAGTTTATGTATTTATTCCTGCGAGCAATGAGCCAAGCGCAGGAATGCTTGCATTCTTGCATGCGAGGATTCTGTAGGAATCCTCGGGTGAATACCGCGAGGGTCAAATACCAGCAGCTCGCTGCTTTGACAAGCTTCATGCCCCGTAGCTTGCTGCGGGGTATTTGACTGTTCATACAATTCAAAAAACTTATCATTTTAAACCAAAACACACAATCTGCCAAATTATGAATGTATGGCTGAACTGTTACATTTTTTAAAACACGTTATGGGCAGGGACTTTAAAGGAGGAGCAAGATGAAAAATAAATTACTTAGTCTATTTGTTTGTGTAGCTATGCTTGCAATCCTTTTAGCAGGGTGCGATAACAATAACAGTAATACCGACAGCGGAAATAATAACGCAGCAGATAATACAGCAGGTGACGCAGCAGACGATGCAGAACCGGCAGAAGATGTGGAAGGTGAAGACGAAGTTGAACCGACTGCGGTTACGACCGTTGGTTCTGATTCGGGAACACACATGGAAATGTGGTCTTTCGTAGAAATGCATAATACTTTCTATGCAAGTATGTTAGAAAAATGGAATGAGCAAAATCAAGACAGACAGATCCAGATTACATTTACCACATATCCATATGGTGGTATGCACAATAAGATGATGATGGCACTTCAGACAGGAACAGGCGCTCCGGATCTTTGTGACATTGAAATCGGACAATTCCCAAACTTTTTACAGGGTGAAGTTCAATTATACCCATTGAATGATGCATTAAAACCATATCAGGGTGATTTAGTTCAGGCATGTTTTGATATTTATGGTAAAGATGGAAATTATTATGGTGCTCCCACTTATGTTGGTGCAATTGTTATGTACTATAATGTAGAGCTTTTAGAGCAGTATGGAATTGATTATAAAACAATTGTTACCTGGGATGATTACACCAAAGCAGCAGAACAATTAAAAGAAGCTTCCAATGGTGAAGTCTTAATGACCAGTGTTGATACAGGCGGCGTTGACTGGATGTGGGTTGCTATGGCTGAGTATGGTGAAGACTGGACCGGCGGACAGGATGGAACAGCAAATGTACAATTAGAATCTGTTAAAAAAATGATGACAATGCAGCAAGGCTGGCTGAATGATGGTATTGCTATGATTTCACCGGATGGACACGTTGACCTGGAAGCAGGATTCCAGAATATTATTAACGGAAATATCGCTTCTTTCCCAAAAGCTATGTGGTACATGAGTCGTTTCATAAACTATATGCCTGAAATGAGCGGAGAATTTGCACTTGCTCCATGTCCGGTATTTGAAGCAGGTCAGCCACGTTCCGTAGGTATCGGCGGTACCGGTACGGTTATAACGAATCAATCATCAGATCCTCAGCTTGCAGCGGACTTTATTGCTTACGCAAAATGTTCTTATGACGGTGCTTTGGGAATCTGGAATGTACTTGGATTTGATACCTGTAATACTTCTCTTTGGTCGGATGAAACAATTACAAAAGATACCAGCAACCAATACATTGCATATTTTGTAACTAATCCGTTTGATGTATTAAACGAAATCAAAGATGAAATCGGAAAAATTGATGTTGTTAAAATCAGCCCGACCATCAACTCTTATATGTGTGAAACTACACTGAACGAGATCTATGAAGATGGAGTGAATGTAGACGAAGCTCTGCAGGCAGCGCAAGATTACATTGATTCCCGCGAGCAATGAACCAAGCGCAGGAATCCTCGGGCGAATGCCGCGAGGTCAAATACCCGTAGCTTGCTGTGGGGTATTTGACTTAGTGCAATAATTAAATCAATAAATTAAAAATAAGAAAGGAATCTTGATATGGCAGACAGAAAAACAAAAATGTTAGTTGATAAAAATTTTAAAATTGCAGAAGTGGATAAAAGGATTTATGGCTCTTTTATTGAACATTTGGGGCGTGCGGTATATAATGGTGTTTATCAGCCGGGACACCCTGCGGCAGATGAAGATGGATTCCGCCGGGATGTGATAGAGTTGGTAAAGGAACTGGATGTACCTGTAATCCGTTATCCGGGCGGAAATTTCGTATCCAACTTTTATTGGGAAGACAGTGTGGGACCAAAGGATGAAAGAAAGCCACGTTTGGATTTAGCATGGAGAACCTTGGAAACCAATGAATTTGGGCTGGACGAATTTGATAAATGGTCGAAGAAGGTTAATTCAGAAATAATGATGGCGGTTAATCTTGGAACACGAGGAATCTCAGATGCTCTTAATCTGTTGGAATACTGTAATCTGGATACAAACAGCTATTACAGCAATCTTCGGAAAAGCCATGGAAAAGCAGCTCCTTACAATGTAAAGGTCTGGTGTCTGGGAAATGAAATGGACGGACCTTGGCAAATGGGGCATAAAACGACTATATGAATATGGTCGTTTAGCAGCGGAAACAGCGAAAGCGATGAAAGTAATGGATCCGGACATTGAGCTGGTCTCCTGTGGAAGCTCTAGTGTGGAAATGCCTACTTTCCCTGAATGGGAAGCGGTATCTCTGGAAGAATCCTACGACTATGTAGATTATATTTCTTTACATAATTATTATGGTAATGCAGAGAATGATACAGAGGATTTTTTTGCAAAGACTCAGGATATGGAAACTTTTATTCATACAGTAATTGCAACCTGTGATTACATTAAAGCAAAAAAGAGAAGCAAGAAGACTTTGAACTTAAGTTTTGATGAGTGGAATGTATGGTTCCATGCCATGGCATCCGACACGGAGGAAATGGAAAAACGTCCGTGGCAGATTGCACCTCATTTATTGGAGGATATTTATAATTTTGAAGATGCCATATTAGTAGGGCTTATTTTGATTACATTCCTGAAACATGCGGATCGTTTGAAAATGGCTTGCCTTGCACAACTAGTAAATGTAATTGCACCAATTATGACAGAGAATGACGGCGGAGCATGGAAGCAGACTATTTATTATCCGTTTTTACATGCTTCCAAATACGGAAGAGGATATGCATTGCAGCCGGTGGTTTCAACAGAGCTTCATGATACGAAGAATCATAATGATGTGACGGATATTGAGTCAGTAGCAGTGTACAATGAAGAAAAAGATGAAGTGACTATTTTTGCAGTGAACCGGAATGTGAAAGAAGATGTATCATTTGAGGCAGATGTCCGGGGATTTGATGGTTATCGCGTACTGGAATACCTTGCTTTGGAAAATGAGGATATGAAGGTGACCAATTCCATAACAGGGGAAAAGGTTGCTCCATATCAGAAAAAGGATTACACACTGGATAACGGGATTTTTACAACAGTTATGAAAAAATGCTCTTGGAATGTAATCCGGCTTGGGAAATAAATGCGGTGCAAATCAATAGATGTGCAAACTACATATAAAATAAGAATGGAGGCAGTTCCCTGAATATAAAAATATTTGGAGAACTGCCTTTACATGAAAAATCATCTTAAAAATCCACCAATACGAGATGCTAAACAGTTCTTACATGAAGTGAGAGGAGAACAAAAGAATGGAACAGGATAGATGGATTGATATTTCTCATATCTTAAATGAAAAAACCCCTGTTTTCCCCGGGGATTATAAAACATCCCTGACAAAGATAAAATCACTTGAAGAAGATTATTATACAGGGTATCTTTTAAAATCGGGATTTCATACGGGGACCCACATTGATATTCCCATGCATTTAATCAGGGAGGATAAAACGACAGCAGAGTATCCGGTCAGCTGTTTTGTCGGAAAAGGAGTGTTGCTGGATGTTCGGGGAGAGCAGGTTATTACTATGAAACCTCAGTATGAAAAAATGGATTTGGACAGAAACGTGGTTCTTTTGTATACTGGTTTTGACCAATATTATTTTGAAGATAAATATTTTACGGAACATCCTGTAGTGGGAGATGAATTGGCAGAATTTTTACTTTCACAAAAGATAAAAATTTTGGGTATGGATATGCCGGCACCGGATTATCCTCCTTTTACTTTTCATAAAGAGTTGTTAATACATGAGATTTTTGTACTGGAAAATTTAACCAATTTAAAAAAACTGACCGAAGTGACGGAATTCGAAGTAATAGCATTTCCGTTGAAAATTGAAGCAGAAGCCAGTTTTGTAAGAGCTGTATGCAGAGTGGCTGAATAATTCATAGCACTCTATATTTTAAAAAGTAAAATTCCGAGATTTTGAACAAACAGTAATTCATCCGCCAAGTTCGTGGTAGTATAAAGGAAGAGAATATTGAAAAGAAGTCTCATAATTATCTATTTCAATCATCCACATATTGGCATACATCCGACCATCTTCCCCTATTCCCAAGGTTGCGTGGGAAGCAACCATTTCTTTTGCGGTAAAACCTAATTTGTCATAAATGACTGGAACCGAGCCGGGCTTAAGCGGCAACAAATAAGCTCCGCTTTTTTTATTTTTATTATTTCCTAAATAATAAAGGCAATCTTTATAAACGGTAAGCATACTTCCTTCGATTTCTGTTATAGCTTGTGTCTGGGTAAAATCATCATTCATTCGGACAATGGGTCGTGGAAACTTCTGGTCGTTGGTCCAGCCTTCGTAATATAATTTCCCATTATCATAGGATAAGTGGTTGGTAACCCCATATTTGGCATCATAGATTTTTCGGTCGCTTCCATCATGCTTAATACTGATTAAACTGGGAGTTTTGAGGTAAAGGATTTCGTCCTTCTTTGCTCCTGTATAAACAAGCCGCTCTTCTGTAAAAATAATGGGATTCATCAAAGTACTGCTTTCCCAAAGAAGATCATCCAGTACTAATATTTCGCCGGTATTTTGATCAGTTCGGATTAAATCGTAGCGGATAAAGGGAGAATTGTAACGCTCCACATTTTCCGAAGGGCGGATCAGCCATTTAAATTGGTTATTTTCAGCAATTAAAAATGTATTATTTTTCTCTTCTTCTGAAAGTGTACCTCTGGTGATAGGGTGATATTCCGTATAGCTTCCTGTAATTGCATTGTTAATTTCATCTGGGGGAATATCTTCACTTGCCGGAGAATATTCTGGATATTCTGTGATTTCCGGAGCTGCGATGTTTGCAGAGGCATTCCACTTTTCATATTCGTCTGAGATCAGGTTTTGTACACGTTCGTAACTGTTTTCTGGGACTTCATAATATTGTCGCTGATCACCGGAACGAACCATTGCCAGTGTAGGTTTGCTTTCAAAGAAATGCAGTTCCAAATCTTTATTCCAGCGAAAGATAAGATCGGCTGTAAGTGCATAAGATGATTTCGCAGAAAGTTTTTTCCAACTAATATCGTTCAGATACTGAGCGACTGCCTTTCCGGTAACGTGAACCGGATTTTCATATAATGACGGACATATGGCGGAAATTTGTTCATCGCTTGTATCTGAAAGAGAGGAAAGGCTTATGAGATTGTCAATATTAAGAAAGGATAAATCTGGTTCGGAAGAATTAAGAGGATTGCTTATTAATCCGGCGAAGACAATGATTAAAACAATGACAGCTCCTATCATTCCCCAAAAAGTCGGTTTTTTATAATTTAAAACATTTTTAATTCTGCTTTTGGTATTGCTCTCTCCAAATGCAAGAGGACAGCCAGTGCCTAAGGAGTGGCTGGAAGAGAGGGACAAAAGAGATTGAGAGTAATCCTTTTTAATTCCATTTCCCATTTTCTTAATTACCGCTTCATCACAGGATAACTCCATATCCTTGCTGTAAAGGCAGAAGGCTATCCATACAAGAGGGTTAAACCAATGAATCGAACGTAAAAGGAAAGCCAAGGCTTTTATAATATGGTCGCCTCTCTTTATATGAGTCTTTTCGTGTTCGATAATATATACGCTTTCTTTTTCTGATAAATTTGCCGGAAGATATATTTTAGGATTTATGAAACCAAATACAAAAGCCGTAGGAATCCCTTCTATCTGAAAAATATTATCTTTGAGCAGCATAGCATTTTTTAGACTGTTTTTCAGACAAAATACACTGTATAAACTATAAAGGAGAAACAGAAAAATACCCAATATCCAAATAATTTCTCCAATAAACAAATATACCTGCAAGGGATTGATACTACTGTAAGGAGTCGCCGGAGGCAGGTAATGATTTACGGTATTGTCAATTATGGTGACTCCACTTTGAATCTGAGGTTTCATCTCGTATACAATCTGCGGTGAAATAGTTTGGGAATGAATAGGAATCAGGCTGAAAATACTTTCTAAGGTAACAGGACAAAGAAGGCGGAATGCCGCAATTCCCCATAAAGCATATGAAAAAGACCTGGGTGCTTTGGCTAAAAGAAGCCTGACTGCCAGGACAAACAAAATAACATAACTTCCGGTAATGCTCATATTCAATATTTTCAAAAATAAAGATTCCATTTTAAACTCCTATCTGCGTGCTTAGGCACGCCTTTAATCAGGATGAGAGTGCTGATTTTTCACTCTCGAAACTCCTATCTGCGTGCTTAGGCACGCCTTTAATCAGGATGAGAGTGCTGATCTATTAACTGTTGCAATTCTTCAATTTCTGCTGCATTAAGTTTTTTGCGACTGGTAAAAGCAGCAAGGAATTTAGGAAGAGAACCGCCGAAAGTACGTTCTACAAATTCATTGCTTTGCATGGCAAAAAACTCATCCTTTTTTATTTGAGAGGTTACAATACCATTTTGATTTTGAAAAATTCCACGTTCACATAGACGTTTTAACATGGTATAGGTAGTAGACTTTTTCCAATCCAGATTTATCTCGCATAATTTTACCAATTCACCGGATTGGAGAGGTTCATTACTCCAAATCAAATCTGC
>JALQSN010000394.1:0-45979 GCA_023690525.1 Holotrichia oblita | reverse complement strand
TTTATGCCAGTTAAAAACCTTTGTATATATAGCTTCATAATCTTTTATAGTCTTCACTCAATCACCCCGCATATTTTCAACGCATCTTCAACTGAGTAAGCAACACCGGCAGAGCAACCCTTTGATTTCATAATCTTGATAAAGTGTTCTTGCTCTGGCGACGGCTTATTAGGTTTAACTTTTACTTCAATAAAACACGCTTTTCCTTCCGGGGGCTTGTAAAATACTAAGTCAGTATGTCCTTTCGGTAACCCGGTATTAAAATATCTTCCGTCTGTCATTTTTACCTTTCCAACATTACACCGGAAAATTATCCCGTATTTTGAAAGCTCCTTTTGAATATTGCTTTGCAAATCATGTTCTGTCATATTTGATATTCACTCCTAATACACCATGTACACCCCTAATACACCACTATATTAACGTAAGCGTCAAATAGCGGAGTGTCTACACAACACTCCGCTATATATGTTAAACTGAGGAAACAACTTCACCAGAATCAACTCGCTTATTCAAAAATCGCTCACGAATCCTAATAAGAGCGTTATGCAGCGAACCTTTATCTTTTCTACGATTTTTAAGTTTGGCTTGAGTTTCTTTAACAGGAACATGGCAGCAATCAGGCAAGCTTGGACTCCAAGGGAGCAAAGCTTCCAAATCGTCGGTTTTCGTATTCGGCAGAGTCTCCAACAGGTATTTAATGTAGTGAAAAGGATGTAAATGATTTTCTTTGCGGTTTCAATGATTGAGTAAAGAATAGAACTTGACTCAGCGCCGTTTGGCGTGTTTGAAAATAACCATTGCTTTCTGCCTTGAACAAATGGCTTAATCGATCTTTCGGCACGGTTATTTGAAAACTCCAACCGTCCGTCAAGATAAACGTTTTCCAAGTATTTTCGCTGAGACAAAGCATAATGAACCGCTTCACCCAACAGAGATTTTGGAAGCGCGTTAAGAGAACCTACCCAAACGAAAAATTCGTCTGAAACAGGCTTTGAGTATTCCAACCGCTTTTTATATCGTTCCTCCGGCTCTAAGCCGCTAAACTCATCCTCAAACGCGAACAGTAAATTGATATAAACAAGTCCCCGTTCAGCATTGGAACCGTCACGCTTACCCTCAGGGATGGTTTTATACAGGTTTTCCCAGTATTGCCTGGTATGAAACCAACACCCGACTACGGTTATATCGGAGGGTAGATTATGATAGGCTTGGTAACTGTCGGTGTGCAGATATCCCTTTAAAAATCCTTGAGAAATTCTTTGGGATGATCTTGTTTTCGCGTTTCCTTATATTCATAAATGACGATAGGATGCGCCGCGCATCCGCTAGTTCGATACAGCCACTCATAAGACTTATTTCGTGCCGCTCGCTGCAGTTCATGCAGCACCTGACTGTTGTTTCATCTGCGTGCAGAACATCCTCTTTCAATAAAAAGACAATCAACAGTGAATAAATAGCTGCCAGGTAATTTTGGGCACAATAAATAAGCCAATTAGCCATGGTTTGACGGGACAGAGTTACGTCATCATACATAAGCCCTTTTTTCTTGACGGTAAAGAGGCATGCCATTAACATATTTTTTGTACAATCAAATGCGCAACTATGGACGGCGTTGCCAGCGACCCGCTAATTAGTGGTTTCGGTGCTTCTGCTTTGACAATTGGTGTATGGTCATTATTCTTTTCACATTTTGCACAACCATAAGCATGTACCACATGTTCTTTGTGGATCACTTTTGCCGGTATTATTTCAAGCTCGTCACGTACTGTAACGCCTATATCGCGCATTAATTCTCCGCATTCGGGGCAAATACGCTCCTCTTCCGACAATTCGTAGTCAATGCGTTCCACAGGCAGTCCGTTAAAGGTCTTCTTTTTGCGTTTACCAGCGCGTTTTTTTCGCTTGTATGTAACTTCTTCATATTTGGGTTCTGGTAGTAACGGCTCTGCTTGCTCCTCAGCCTCGTTGAAAAAGTTCTCAAGACGGAGTTGATCCGGACTCTGTTCGCTGGACGCGCCAAATTGACGCCGTTTTGTCAAAAGTAGCTGCTCCTCGTAATATTTAATGAGGAGTTCCATTTCAACAATTTGCGCTGACTGTTCCTTAACTCGGGTTTCAAGCGATTGAATTTTTTGTTCCATTTCCATAATTTTATCTAAGTTTTCCATATATTTATTATACTTTAAAAACCTTGAAAATACAAGCATTTTCAAGGTTTTCAATAATTTTTTATAACTTTTTTATATGATTTTATGTTCAAAAATTTCTTTGCGTTTAAGCTTTAATTCTACTCGTGTTCCGTTCAGAAAAACTTGTAATTCTTCGCTGGTTAACGACATTGTGGCTTCAGTACCCTATTCAGGCCAACAGAAATATCCTTTCTCCAATCGTTTGAAATACAGCCAAAAACCATCGCCATCCCACTCCAGTATCTTTATCCGATCTCGTTTGTTGTTACAAAACACAAATATCGCTTCACTAAAAGGATCAAGATTAAAACTACTCTCCACAATTGCTGCTAAACCATCAATGCTTTTTCTCATATCAGTTTTTCCGCAGGCTAGATATACCCGTTTATCCTTTAAATTTATCATAACCGCGTAAGCTCCTTTAATAACACCGCTAGTTTATCTACCGGTATGCGTTGTCTGTAGTGATTTGTACACCGGCGAGTTCAATGAGAATTTTACCGGTAATTTCCGCACATGGTAACCTCATGTCTTTTTCTTGCAACTTTACTTCTGTGAATCCTTGGGATATAAGCCCCGTCTCTGTTGTTTTAATCTCCTTCGCAGATAATTGTTCGCAGGCTGCTTCACGCAGCTTACGCTGCCAATAGAAGTATATGTTTTCGTGAAATCCTGCCTGCTCACAGTAAGCCCTTATACTTAGCCCGCTTTCTTTTACGTTCGCGCATTATTTGCGACCAATGAGATAGACGATACTCTGCTGCTATCTTTCTTGTGTCCATTAATTTTCCTCCTCGACTTGATTAACCACTTGTGGTTTTTCATGTTGTTTTGGAGTTATTCTACTATTTTTTATTAGAGAGGACTATGTGTCGCTTTGTTTGACGCTTACAAACTAATGGGGACGGCCTGTACATGATGATGGCAAGCTGTTTGAAATGCTAACTTTAGAAAGTATGCAGGCGGGGCTTTCATGGATAACCGTGTTGAATAAGAGAGAGGCGTTCAGGGAAGCTTTTGATGGGTTTGACCCTCATAAGGTAACATAAATATGTAATATAATAAATGAAGCAACTAAGTAAGGGATTCATTTTATAGGGATGTGAAAATCGGTTATCATGTTTGATGTATTAAAGATACCTGAACGAATATCGAATAAAATCAAGGGTTTAGAATGGAATTGCGATAATATTGGAAAGTCTGATTCAACAGTAATACTTTTTGAAAAAATGGTTTTAAAAATTGAAAAAACAAGTCGTCGTTCTAAACATGAAATAAAATTACTTGATTGGCTTGACAGAAAGCTCCCCGTTCCCAAAATTATTGAAGCAGAAACACAAGATGATTATCGTTTTTTACTTATGTCAAAAATGTTCGGCGAGATGCCCTGCACAGGTAATAGTTTAAAAAATATGGAGGATACAGTTACGGCGTTGGCAAATTGTATAAAAAGGATGTGGAAAATAGATATTACAAACTGCCCGTGCCGAAACACAATTTCAGAAAGATTGATTCAAGCAAAATACAATATCGAAAATAATCTTATTGATGTCAATACTTTTGAACCTGAAACATTTAGCGTCGATGGATTTTCAGATATGTATGAACTATATAATTACCTCAATCTTAATCGTCCGAAAGAAGATTTAGTTTTTTCACATGGTGACTTTTCGTTTCCAAATATATTTGTTGTTGATAATGAAATCACAGGATTAATTGACTGGGGTTATGGTGGTATTTCAGACCGTTGGGAAGATATTTCAGAGTGTTATCGTGTGTTGAGAAAAAGGTATTCAAAATATGGTTTGTACAGCGAAAGTGAATATTTGAAATATAAAGAATTATTTTTTAAGGAATTAGATTTAGAACCTGACGAAGAAAAAATACATTACTTAAATTTGCTTAGGGAGTTTTCATGATGCAAGGTAGTTCCGAACACAGTTTATGTTGACTTTTTCCTTTTTATACAAAAGCGCACAAAAGATGAAGCACATAAAATCCACTGTTTATGAAAACGGCGATTTTTATGTGCTTTATATTTATCGTAAATCATATTAAATTCTTTCCGGTATATATATTTTATGAAATGTAATACCAAGAAACGAATAGTTCAGGTAAAATAATCAATCATACGCTGAATTATATTGCCGAGACAGATTTATCGTTTATATATTGATGAATTTGTGATATTATAAATTAGAAAGCGAAAAAGTTGGAGTAAAATTATTAGCTTTGAGGGCATATTTTTATATGCTATTATGCAGAATTTATATAATCTTTAGTTATATCGCTTGTGCGTTATAATATAAAACTAATCGAAGAGGTGGTTTCATATGAAAAATACAGGATTGGCTAAGCACAAAAAAACAAGGAGGGTGACTATACTTTAACCCTCTTACAAAATGGAGGAAGAAATGGTTAGAAAATTTGAAAACACGGACATTGCAAAATGTGCCAAGATTATGCAGTCTGTTTACAACAATGAAATGTGGCAGTGTTATTGGAACGATGATACTGCCTATGCTTATCTACAAGACTTTGCAGAGCATAAAAAATTTGTTGGCTTTACCTTGGTTGAAGATGATGAAGTGATAGGTGCAGTTTTATGCCGTGAAAAAGTATGGTGGAATAATAGCGAATTGTATATAGAGGAAATGTTTGTTTCACCTGAATTTCAAAGACGTGGATATGGACAACAACTTTTAAGAACTGCTAAAGAATATGTACGTGAAAAGCAACTAGCAGGCATTACTCTTTCAACAAATCGCTTTTCATTTGCACCTGATTTTTACAAGAAAAATGGTTTTGCTGATGGTGAGCATGTGTTGTTCATGTATCAAGTTGACAACCCCACCAAATAAGCATTTATCATTGTACAAAGATAAATAATGACATCAATTAATTATCGAGATTATCTTCAAATGGTCAATGGGTCTTACTTAATAAACTTAGAATAGAATGAACGAGGCACAGAACAAGGCACAGTCATTAATATAAAGCACATAAATGCCACTGTTTATAATACGGCGGTTTTTATGTGCTTTATATTTATCGTAAATCAGGTTAAAATCTTTCCGGTATATATTAATCACAACATACAATAACGAAAAGATTAACCTCATATAAAAATATTAGTTACTCATTACTTGACACATTCACATCGTTCATCCATCTAATATAACCAAATAGCTTTTTTAATAATTATACTCGTAAACTGCATTTATGTGTTTTTAACTGCTTGCGCTTTTATACACTTTAAGCCCGCGTTTCCAAAGTTTTAAAGCAAGCATTGTAAACAACATTACAACGCCTACTCCGTAAGTAAACCCCGCCGGAGAAAGAGTTCCCGCAAGCATTTGAGTTGGGATTGTTGACATAATGCCATACGGAATTATAAAGTAAAATATAACTTTAAATACGCCTTTATACAGTACACCGGATACTTTGAAGTTTAATTCAAGCAAATCCTCGATACGGTCTATTCTTTTTGCCGAGCTTATAAAAAACGGAATAATTCTTATAAGCAGTTCAATATCGTACCAAAGCAGCGTCATAAGAATGACCAAAAAAATATATCCTAAAACAAGCGGTAAAGTTACAGTAATGTTTAACAATGCCGCACCATATGCAATAATCCCAACGCTTAACAAAGTAAGCGGCGCTGAACCGGGATTTATGTTTTCAAAGGTTAACCTAAGTAATGGGTTCATTGGCTTTGTTAAATAATGGTCTAGGTCGCCGTTTATTATTTTATGCGGTAAATCCACCACACCAAAAAAATAAATCAACATGTTTAACGCGTTGATAAGCGAAAATGTACCAATAAATATTATCATTTCCCCTCGTGACCAACCGCCGATGGTATCCACATTGTCGTAAATCGCAGAAAAAGTTAAAAGTTGAATAACAAATAAACTCCCATCCACAAAAAATGCTCCAAAGAAGTTAAGTCTAAAAACCATCATATGAGAGAGTTTCATCTTTATTAACATCCAAATCAATTTTAACTGTCTTTTCATATACCCACCCCGTCATATTTTTTTCTTAACCTTTTAAAAGATACGTTGTTTATAATAATAAACGCAAATACCCATAACAAAAGCGTTAAAATACCGATTCCTAATTCATCCAAATTACGTCCTATAAAAAGCATGGACGGTAAGTAAGTTACATAATAAAACGGAAGCCACCGCATAACATTAACCATCCCGTCGGGTAATAACGTAAGCGGAATCATTGTTCCGGTTACAAACGATATAATGATTCCCTTTATCATTAAAAATTCGCCGATATTCCCAAACTTAAATTTTAAAATACCTAAGAAAAAATTTAACTGCACCATAAACACAAGCCCTAAAATAATTAAAAGCACCGCCGGTATTAATACCGTCAGGTTGGTTGTCACAGTAAACCGGATTTTAAATATAAACACCCAAACCACGGCAGCTATAAAGTTAAATATCATATACATCGCAGCCGCTCCATAATTTTGCGCGTGAAAATATCCTTCCGCTTTTATTGGGAGAACCAAATATTTTGAAAATGTTCCGTTACGAATGCGGTCAGAGATTTCATAACTTATGCCGCCAGACATGTCAAGCCCCGATAAAAAAGAGCTTAAAAAATAATAAGTCAACATAGAATTTAATGTAAAACCGGCAACAAATTCTCTACCTTCAAATACCGCACCCCAGACAATATAAGCAAATATAATTTTTGTTACGGTAAATATTGCATTAAATGCAATATCAAATCTGTATGCAAGTTGTGCTTTAAATAAAACCTTTGCAATTTCCGCATATTTTTTCATCAGCATGCCTCCTTTGCCGAACCGGCGTAAATCCGCTCCACCACAACTCCTATATCCTCTTCCTCAACACCGATATCAGATATATCTCCTTGGATAATAAGAGATGTTAACGCTTTTTTAACTTCACCGCGTTCAATAAGTACAGAAATTTTAAAAGGGCTTTGCGTAAGCACAACTGCTCCGTCAGGTAAAACCGGATTAAACTCCTTTTCATAACTCACTGTTACCATTTTGTATTTTTGATATTTTAAGAACAATGCATCCATTGAACCGTCGTACAGCTTACCGCCGTTATTTATAACAACGCAGCGTTTACATAAGCTTTTAATATCCTCCATGTAATGAGAGGTAAGCAATATCGTTGTACCCTTATCACGGTTAACATCCCGTAAAAACGACCGCATTTGTCTTTGCGCAACAGCGTCAAGTCCAATAGTCGGCTCGTCAAGGAATAAAATACGCGGATTATGCAATAGCGCAACGATAAGCTCCATCTTCATACGTTCTCCCAATGATAACGTACGCACCTGCATGTTTATTAATGAGGAAACACCGAATAAATCCACAAAATAATCCACATTTCGTTTGTATTCATCATCAGGAATACTGTACAGTTCTTTGAAAAGTAAAAATATGTCGGCAGCCGAAAGTTCAAAAAACAACTGGCTTTTTTGCCCCATAACAACGGCATATTGACGCTTTTTGAAGCGTTTTCAAGTTTATTGGGATAATATCCCATAACCGATATTTCACCGGAAGTCGGCGCAATAATACCCGTCAGCATTTTTATAAGCGTTGTTTTTCCCGCTCCGTTATATCCAATTAACCCAACAAATTCTCCTTCGTCTATCGAAATATTAAAATCTAAAACCGCGTGTTTTTCTACAAATTTACGGCTAAATAAACTTTTTACACTGCCGTAAAGCCCTGCTTCCTTTTCAAAGCGTTTATATGTTTTTGATAAATTACGTGTTTGTATCACATTCATTTTTTATCTGTTCCTTCCTTAATAATAATTATGTTTCCTTCTACATGACCTTTGTCCATTTTGTGCCGCGCTTTTCTTGTTTCAACACTGTCAAATACAATAGATAAATCGTAATTATCGGGATAAAGCTTTTCGGCGGCAGTTTTTAACTTTAAACGTTTATGGTTTACCAATAACTTTTTACCTTTAATCTGCACTCCAACCTCCCCTTTTTCATTAGCCCGCGCGTAAACAATACCGATTTCTTTTTTGGGATAAACCGTTACGCTGTCTCCAACGGAAAATCTCTGACTGTGAGGTATTTTGGGTTTATCGTTTTTAGGTGCAGATGTTGATTCATTTATATTTGTAGATACAAGCTCAGTTTTAGACCCTAAATTGGTTAATTCTCCGTTCAAATCTGTATGAATGGTTTCATGCGCGGCTTCGCCGCTTTTATACCGCTTTTCTCTTGAATACGTTATATTGTACGCACGTTTTAGCATGTGTTCCGGCATACCCAACCTTTCCGCAATATATAAAGCACAGCTTTCTCCTGCCTCTCCAATTTCCAGCTGGTAAAGCGGCATAAGGCTTTTTCTGTCAAATGCCATGCGTGCGTTTACAAGCCCCGGCGTATGCTCCGCATATTCTTTTATTTCAGGATAATGTGTTGTTGCGGCAAACAAGCAGTTTATCAACCTTAATTCTTCTAAAACGCTTACGGCAATACCCATTCCTTCGGCGGGGTCTGTACCCGAACCTAATTCGTCCAACAATATTAATGAATCAGAGCTTGCCGTTCGTAAAATATTAAGTATGTTTGTCATATGAGCTGAAAAAGTGGATAAATTTTCAGATATACTTTGTCCGTCGCCGATATCGCATAAAATCATATCAAATATGCAAAAGCTGCTATTTGTATCCGCAGGCACATGCAACCCGCTTTGTGCCATTACGGATAACAACCCAAAAGTTTTTAAAGCCACAGTCTTTCCGCCTGTATTCAGTCCGGTGATAATTATTCCCCAAACTCCGTTCCCCATAGTTAATGAAAGCGGAACAACAGTTTCTTTAGAGATTAACGGATGACGCGCGTTAATTGCCGTGAATTCACGTTCCTTAGTAAAACTTACGGGGTTAGCGTTCATATCTATGGACAGCTTTCCTTTGGCGAATAAAAAATCCAGAGTTTCCATGGCTTCAATATTTATTCTTATAGACGACAGGTTATCATAAATTAACGCTCCAAGCTCATAAAGGATACGTCTAACCTCACAATCCTCCGCAATCATCATTTCAGAGCGTTCCTCTTGCAATTTTCTTACTTGAGCAGGCTCAATAAAGCATGTTCCTCCCGTGTTGGAAATTTCAACAAGCACGCCTTCAATCCTGTTTTTATACTCTTTTTTAACCGGAAGAGTGTAACGCCCGTTACGTACAGCGACAAAACCTTCGGAAAATATTTCTTTGTTTTTCTTTAACATAGAAGTAAGCTTCCCTTGTATCTGCTCGCCCATTATGTTAATAGACCAGCGCAGCTCATATAAACGCTGTGAAGCTTTATCGTCTACCTCTCCACTTCTTATGCAGCGGTTTAATTCCGCTTCAACTTCTTTAAGCTCAACAATCGAGCCTCCATAAAATGCCGCTTCTTCGCCTGTTGCTTCCGCTCTTTTTAAATAATCCTTCATGCGACGGCACGACATTAAAAATGATGAAACTCTCTCAATTTGTTCCGGTGTAAGCAATGCGTCTGCTTCACAAATCGTAAGAGCTTTTTTCAAATCCGTCATTACAGCTATAGGAGGCGAACCTGTTTGCTCAATAATCTTTCTTGCCTGTGTAGTTTCGTTTATAAGCCTTTCGGCTTCCGGTATGCTGCTTGCGGGATTAAGTAAAAGACAACGTGTTCTTACGTTTTCCGAAACAGCTCGTTCTGATAATAATTGCAATATTTTATTAAATTCCAATGTTTCTAAATTATTCAAAGTTTTTTCCTCCTGAATTTTCAAATATAACTCGGGGTAAATAAAAAAATACCCGCTTAAATACATACCATGCCTGAAAAAAGCACGGAAATATTAAGCGGGCAAAATTTGACATACTCCGTTTCGACTAAAACAATAATTATACGGCTTATTTAAAGCAACGCAAAAAAACCGCTTTAGGCGAAAATTTAATATATAAGATACACTTGATTTTACAATTCAAGCGACACACATAAAAAAGCGCGGCAAAGCACTCCCTTAGCCACGCGGAAAATATCAATAAACAAGCTTTTTAACCGTCTGTCAGGCAGGTTTTTCAAAAGGAACGTCAAAAAAACGGACAACAACTGCCCTGTTAACGCATCCTTTATACAACTATTATTTAGTTGAATCTCACCATAACAGACTTAACCGACATCAAAATTCCACCTTTCAAAAATAAATTTTACTAATAATAGCATGGTAAAATATCATTGTCAATTACATAATTTGTGGAGGGTGCAGCAATTTTTTATTGTTATAAATATTACCATCAATGAAATTCCATAAATTGTAATATATTTGCTTATTTTAAAAAAGAGAAGCAAATTTTAAATGGGTTTCCAAATATTATTTAAAAAGAATTGTAAATTTAAAGTGTTGTATGTTGTTGTATGTTATTGTATGAAATGCTATAATAGCGGCATGAAACTATATTTTGATAAATGCGCCAAGGATTCTATTTACTACGTTCAACAGGGATTCCGGAACGGTGCGAAAACTACAACTAAAAATGCAGCGAAAATTCGGAAAGCACTCAGAGCTTCTGAAGGTCATCGACGACCCACTCGCCTATGCCCAGGAACAGATTTGCCGGCTAAATGGGGAAAGGAAGAGCGGCAAGGTCACGATGGAGATGGTGGTTGATTTTGCTCAAAAGCTCAAGCCAAGCAATGAGCCGGTTGGGATGTCGTAAACCGTGGTTTTGGTTTATGGATGGTGTAAATAAAAAGTAAGGAAACCCAGCTTCACCGGTAACCGCGGATTTATATGCAAAGGAGAGGGGGAATGTTAAATATGCCATAAGCGGATTAAAGGGAAGACATTAACTGAACCACCGCACATTTAATTAAAGGATAAAATAATGATTAGCGTGCGGTCTATAAGTACCACTCATTTGAGCCTTGAGTACAGCGAAAGGAATGAGGTTTTTAATGAAAAAACACAGCTCTCAGCGACGTTTCTTTGCGTTGTTGGTCGTTTTCGTAATGACATTTTCCACCTTTTCACATGCGGCGATAATCGTGGAAGAAAACAACACAAACAGTGTATCTTTACATAATCTTGATGATGAAAAAAACAACAGCATAAGCGATAAAACCGATATGGAAAACGAATCTGACGATGAGCCTGACGGCGAAACCGATAATGGCGTTGAAATAAACGTTGAAAACGATGATAACGACATAATAAATTTACCTTATGCCATCGTTTTTGATATCGCAAAAGGCTCTTACGGCAATATGCTGTATCTGCCGCAAAATGAATATGTTTCCGACGAAGCCCTGCTTGACGGCGCAAGCGCCTTTGATGAAAACGGCGACCCCGTAAACATATGGATTGCAAACATTGACGGACTTGACCGCGTATCTCCCAAACCAAAGGATGATTTCGAACCTTATATCATTACCTATGAAGCGGAACACCCGGTAACCGGGGAGATATTTGCAACAAGCCGCGAGGTTTATGTGACATTAAATTTTATGGCCGTATCAACATTTGCAACCGCATCAACAGGGAAACCAATACACATAGACACCCTTCAATATCATTTTACGATAGGGGGTGCGACAGGTTCACCCAGTGCTTTGGATTTTAAAGTAACAGACCCATGGTGGAGTAGCATACCTCCATTTACAATTAATACATCTATAAACGGATCGACTTCTACCGTTACCCATACCGTTAATTCTTGGGAACCGGGGCAGATAGTTGCTTTAGGTGAAATTGATTATGCCGCAGCTGCTTCCTTAGCCGATGATATCACCGTGCAGGTGGATAAAATAACTGTCAACGGTATAGATTTATTTCCAGACAGTACGTTTTATTCCGGTGGTGCGCCGGTTTTAACATCGTCAAACCCCTCGTTACCCAATATATGGTCGGGTTTATCTGATGGAACAATATGTTTTATAAGCGCCGACGGAAAAAATTGGTTAGCATTTGATGCTGTTGGAGATGGAACCAATGGATCTACATTCCGTTTTTATGAAGAAGATTCGTCTGTTCCCCCGCCGTCAGGACCAGCCGTCACCAAAATCAATTCTTTAATATATGATTTTACAATAGGGGGTACGTCGGCGTCCGGTAGCCGTACTTTTGAGTTGCAAACACCTGATTGGTCAAGTCCAACCGCTCCTATTAATTATTCCGGAAACGGTCCGGCTTCCGCAACGTTTAATTTTGTTAACCCATATGATGGATTAATAAATTTAGGTTTTATTCAAAACGCGGATCCAATCGGCAGCCTCACCATGCGGGTGGATAAAATAACCGTTAACGGTATAGAATTGTTTCCCGCCAGCCCGTTTTATAGCAGTCCCCCCACTTTATCAGCTTCACCCAACGGATTGCCTCATCTTTGGTCCGGAATATCCAATGGGGATGTATTTTTCATTAGTACCGACAATGAAAGTTGGTTGCGGTTTGACAAAGACAGC
Source organism: Holotrichia oblita (assembly GCA_023690525.1). Taxonomy (NCBI): domain Eukaryota; kingdom Metazoa; phylum Arthropoda; class Insecta; order Coleoptera; family Scarabaeidae; genus Holotrichia; species Holotrichia oblita. The sequence goes on along the minus strand of JALQSN010000394.1, from coordinate 33,320 downwards.
TCCGTTGAGTTAATCCGCTTCTACACCACACCTCCCCCGCCGAAATTACCGGAAAAAGATTTCATCGTGGTAGACCAATTCGGATACCGCCCTGACGCAGTTAAAACAGCCGTCGTTCGCATTCCGTTAGACTACCGGACGCAGGAGCAGCTGCTTTTTATTCTTTCACACCCGATACCTCGGCTAACGGTTATAAAGTGAAAAAAGCCAGCGATGATTCGCAGGTTTATAGTGGCACACTTGTTCACAAATTTTCATTGGACGCTCAATCCGGCGACGAAATATGGTGGTTCGATTTTACGGATCTTAAAACACCCGGGCGGTATTATATTGAAGAAACCGCCAGCGGCATAAAATCTTTCGAATTTGATATCCGGGAAGACGTATACAACGACGTTTTAAAACACGCCGTAAGGACGTTTTTTTACCAACGCGCGGGGCAGGTTAAGCAGACCCCTTATGCCGATTCCAGATGGACGGATGGAGCAAGCCATTTAAAGCCAAATCAAGATCATGAAGCGCTTTTGTTTCAAAGAACAGGCAATATCATAAGCGGCGTCCCGGGTACCGAAAAAGATTTAAAAGGCGGCTGGTATGACGCGGGCGACCCTAATAAATATACCCCTTGGACAGCCGGATATATCGAAGATATGCTGCTTGCTTACCTAGAACGGCCCGAAGCGTGGGGAGACGACTACAGTATTCCGGAATCGGACAACGGTGTTCCCGATATCCTGGACGAAGCTAAATGGGGTTTGGACTATCTGCTGAGAATATATAATGCCAGCAAGGATACAGACCCTGGCGCCATGTTAAGCGTAGTGGGACTGGCCTCCGGTTCGCACGGCTCAAAACCTTCTACGGCTACCGGACCGACTTATTACGGACCGCCTAACTCTATTTCAGCGCTCACTTCCGCAAAAGCCTTTGCGCTGGGAGCTGTTGTATTAAATGAATGGTTTCCGGCTGCCTATATAAACGAGTTGCGGGAAGCGGCTCAAGCTACATGGGTCTGGAATGAAAATAACCCCGACGTGTATTTTCATAATAATACAAATGCATACGGATATGATTCGCGTGGTTTAGCGGCGGGCGACCATAAACAGAAAATCCCAATGACCACACGGTACAACGTTTTGCCGCGGCGATGTATATGTACGAAATGACCGGTGACAACTCGTATTTGACTATAACCAATAATCCCAGCGTTTATAAAGTATTATTCCCGTTCGAAAATATATATTGGCGGAATCCATATGCGATTTATCATTATCAATTGTTCTTTCACTATTTGACCCTAGACGGCGGAGACGCTTCGTTAAAAAACACTATCAAGTCAACATTGGCATCGTATCTCAACGAATCAGATAATTTTGCGGGTAAAATCGGGTTTGACGGATACCGTTCATTTATCAGCGAATACAATTGGGGTTCCAATTCTTATAAGGCGGGTTATGGTACCACAATATACAATATGGCTAAAAACGGCTTAAACCCCGCAAATGAGTTAAAATATAGGGAAGCGGCGGAAGATTATATCCATTATATTCACGGTGTTAATCCGTTTAATTGGACCTACCTTACTAATATGACAGAATACGGCGCAACCAAAAGCACGACCCGTTTTTTCCACTTTTGGTTTGTGAATGAAAACCCCACAGCGCCGGTTTCTTGTAGGGCAAGTGAAGCAACAAGAGTAATTTCGGGGATGTAGTGCCGGCGTTTTCTTATCCCCCCGCCAAATCGTATATTGATTCGGGTACAGAGCCTAATATATGGAGCCTCACCGAAATCAGCAACGGTTACCAAATGGCGTATATCCGTTTATTGTCCAAATTCGTTGAACCCATTCCCGTCATTGTTCCGCCTACCGTAACCGTAAAATTTAATGCCAGCGGCGGAACAGGCAGCATGACGCAAGAAAACCATAACAAAAATTTGGTTTATACCCTTCCCTCCAACGGCTTCACACCCCCAGAATACGGGACTTTCCTGGGCTGGAAAGCCGATAACGCGGGCACAACGCTTCAACCGGGCGACAGTCTTCCTTACCGGCGATATAACTTTATACGCCCAGTGGGAGATAAACCCGCCCGAACCGGATAAGGTTATTGTCAGTTTCAATGCCAACGGCGGCACAGGAAACATGACGGCGGCAATACAAAATATAAACACGAGCTATGCCCTTCCCGCCAACGGCTTCACACCCCCGGAGCACGGGACTTTCCTGGGCTGGAAAGCCGATAACGCAGGCGCGACGCTTCAACCGGCTGACAGTCTTCCTTACCGGCGATATAACTTTATACGCCCAGTGGGAGATAAACCCGCCCGAACCGGATAAGGTTATTGTCAGTTTCAATGCCAACGGCGGCACAGGAAACATGACGGCGGCAATACAAAATATAAACACGAGCTATGCCCTTCCCGCCAACGGCTTCACACCCCCGGAGCACGGGACTTTCCTGGGCTGGAAAGCCGATAACGCAGGCGCGACGCTTCAACCGGGCGACAGTCTTCTCCTTACTGGCGATATAACTTTATACGCCCAGTGGGAGATAAACCCGCCCGAACCGGATAAGGTTATTGTCAGCTTCAACGCTAACGGCGGCACGGGAAACATAACTGCGGCAATACAAAATATAAACACGAGCTATACCCTTCCCGCCAACGGCTTCACACCCCCGGAGCACGGGACTTTCCTGGGCTGGAAAGCCGATAACGCAGGCGCAACGCTTCAACCGGCTGAAAGTCTTCTCCTTACTGGCGATATAACTTTATACGCCCAGTGGGAGATAAACCCGCCCGAACCGGATAAGATTATTGTCAGCTTCAACGCTAACGGCGGCACAGGAAACATGACTGCAGCAATACAAAACATAAACACGAGCTATACCCTTCCCGCCAACGGCTTCACGCCCCCGGAATACGGGACCTTCCTGGGCTGGAAAGCCGATAACGCAGGCGCGACGCTTCAACCGGGCGACAATCTTCTCCTTACCGGCGATATAACTTTATACGCCCAGTGGGAGATAAACCCGTCCGAACCGGATAAGGTTATTGTCAGCTTCAACGCCAACGGCGGCACAGGAAACATGACAGTGGCAATACAAAATATAAACACGAGCTATACCCTTCCCGCCAACGGCTTCACGCCCCCGGCTATACCGCCGGGCAGGATATTTATTGGCTGGCGGATAAAAAACCTGAGTCATATCCTTCAAACCGGTGATAAAATAACCTTGACCGACGATGTCACCCTGTATGCCCAATGGAGCGCGGGCAATACCGAAAGCGGCAATAAAAGTCCTGAAGGAGGCGGAAACCACGCGGTAAGCGGCGGAAACGAATCAACTGGCAGCAGTACAACTGATAATACGCCGCAGACTTTCCCCGCCAACAAAAATGCCGTACAGATAGAATACAATAAATCAAAAAACAAAGTGACGCTGGTACTGCCTTATAATACAGTGAAAAAACTTATAAACAGCGTGCAGGATAATACCGTTGTATTTAATATGTCCGACATTAAGGATATGTCCGAAGTGGAATTGTCTAAATCGGATATGATTCAAATTACCCGCGCCAATCTTGACATTGAGATTTCCTTCCCGAACGGGACCATAACATTGGAAAACGCGGCGGTAAAATCCATCATCGAACAAGCGAAAAGCTCGAAGATCACGGTGAAAGCGGTCGTCGCCACCCAGCGTGAGTTAAAAACGAATCAACGGAAAGCCGTTAAAAATGACGATAAGGTGTATGAAATCGTCATCATGTCCGGGAAGCAGGTCATAATCGATTATAACGGTGTTATGGAAGTCGAAATGAAATATGACGGCCCGCTGCCTGTAACGGTGTGGACTATGGACGATATGGGAAAACTTAAAAAAATCGAAAGCACCTATAATCTCGAAATGGGAACGGTTACCTTCATCACTGGTAATATCATAAAATTTGTGGTAAGGCATGAAAAGGACGCGAAGGCTCCGGTAACCGATATGGATTCGCTCATGACGACACCTCCCAGCAAAACTGGACGCTTATGGCACACACTTTACAACAGAAAATATAAATGAAACATTAAAAAACATGGAAGTCGTAAATGTTCAGGATATCTATTATCTTTCCATGTATAACGGTTCGAAAGTATGTACTGCGTTGAACGCTGTTTTCGATTTGAGTCTGGATAAAAGACATTATCTGCCCAAGGAATTTAATAAAATGTAATATAATTGTAATATTAAGCAGTACTACATACAACATTTTTTTATCAATTGGAAAGAGGCTGAAACCCAACAAACATGCGAGGTTTTAGCCTCTTTCTCTCTGCGGAACTGTCGAAATCGGGATAATAGCATGGTAAAATATCATTGTCAATTGCATATTTTGTGGAGTATTATTGAAAAACCAATTGAAATATTATACGCTTTATGTTACAGTATCGCAAAGTGCATTTGTTCTCGTAAATAAACAATGAGGGGTGTGTATTTTGAAAAAAATAATTGTACTTGGCGGAGGGTATGCAGGCGTCCTGACAGCCAAAAAATTAGCAAAAAAGACTAAAAAAATGAAAGATGTTGAAATTTCTATTATCGACAGAAATCCTTTTCATACCATGTTAACCGAGTTGCATGAAGTTGCAGCAGGACGTGTTGAGGAAGACAGCGTGAAAATAAGTCTTAAGCGAGTTTTTGCGGGTCGACGTGTTGATGTTGTTCACGGAAATGTTACTAAAATTGATTTTCAAAAAAATGAATTGCTTTGCAACGGTAAAAAGCAAAAATACGATTATCTTGTAATGGCTTCAGGTTCTAAACCGGCTTTTTTTAACATTCCCGGAGCAGAAGAAAATTCTTTTACATTATGGTCTTATGAGGATTCTGTTAAAATACGCGATCATATCATTAATATGTTCCGTGCGGCGGCATTGGAACCGGATATAGAAAAAAAGCGTGAGCTTTTAACTTTCTTTGTAGTAGGCACCGGTTTTACTGGAGTTGAAATGGCGGGAGAATTGGCTGAGCTTGTTCCTTCTATGTGCGACCGCTATGAAATTGACCCTAATCTTGTTTCCATGTACGACGTTGATATGCTTGACCGCGTGTGTACCGTTTTACCGGAAAAGCTCTCCGGAAAGGTACAACGCCGTTTGGAAAAGATGAAAGTCAAGGTTATGTTAAAAACAAGCATTAAAGCAGTTGGAAGCGATTATATTGAATATGAAGTAAATGGTAATGTTAAACGTGTTAAAACAAACACCGTTATATGGACAGCCGGTGTTACAGGCGCGGATATTGCACAGGATTCCGGCGAATTAGGCGCAGCCGGACGCGGCAGGATTCAAACAGACGAGTTTTTACGTTCGCAAAACTATAAAAACGTTTATATAGGCGGCGACAATATTTTTTATATTCCGGAAGGAGAAAAAAATCCCGTTCCTCAAATGGTTGAAAACGCGGAGGCTTCCGCAGAAACTATTGCGCATAACCTATTTTTCGATATCACCGGTCAGGGAGAACAACAAAAATATTCTCCTAAGTTCCATGGTGTAATGGTATGTATCGGCGGACGTTATGGCGTAGCGCATATTGGAACTGAAAAAAGTAAAATCGCCCTACCCTCATTTTTAGCTATGTTCACCAAGCATTTTGTTAATATTTTATATTTTATTCAAGTTCTCGGATGGAATAAGATTTTTTCTTACCTTAAGCATGAATTCTTTACTGTACGCAACCGCCGGAGCTTTGTAGGAGGGCATTTTTCTAACAGAGCCCCAAGTTTCTTTGCCGTTCCTTTAAGGATTTACTTAGGTATGTATTGGCTGTATGAAGGTATTGTTAAAATCACCGAAGGCTGGCTTACTAATCCTAATTTAGGAGGAGCTTTTACAGGAGCGAGAATGTGGTATAACAGCTTAATAAATCCGGGTAGTGTTACCGATGCAGCAGCGGCTGCATCCGCTGTAGCTTCTGCTTCAACAGTCGCTGATGCAGCTGCTTCCGCAACATCCGCAGCAGGTTCGGCGGTAAGCGCAGCTACCGCTTTAATAAATTGGAATTTTGGTTTATTCCGCATTATTTTAGTTACCGGCAACGATATAGCTTTAAAGTTACAAGTCGGATTAATGGACAGCATGATGGATGCAATTATTCTTCCCAACAACGGTTTATTAATGTTTATGCAGTCAACCATTGTTATAGCTGAAATTCTTATCGGGCTTGCTTTAATCGGCGGATTGTTTACAACAATATCCGGTGCGGTATCCGTATTATTGCAATTAATGTTTATAACCTCCACCGGTATTTATTTAGAAACTTGGTGGATGATTCCCGCCGGTATTGCTGTTATGTTCAGCGCGGGTCAGGTTTTCAGCTTGGATTATTATGTTATTCCTTTCTTGAAAAGAAAATGGAAAAATGTAAAATTTGCAAAGAAGTGGTATTTATACAATGATTAACCTTTCCGATGCAATTAATAATACAAATAAAATGGTAGCGGACACTTTATTGTCCGCTACCCCCGGCTTAAATGAAATGACGGCGCATCTTACGAACAGTATCGGTAAAGGCATAAGGACACGGCTTTTACTTTTATCCTCTATGAACGAAGACGGTAATGTTCCTGAAAACTCCGTTAAATTATCCGCTGCCATTGAACTGCTTCATATGGCAACATTGGTACATGACGACGTTATTGACGATTCGCCTCTAAGGCGCGGAATCGAAACCGTACAAAATAAATTCGGAAAAAAGCGCGCGGTCATCTGCGGCGATTATTTACTTTGTTTAAGCCTGTCTATTTTAACAAATTTAGAACAAACCAACGAGGCAGAAAGCTATAAACATCTTGCCGCCAGGTTTTCTAAAGCTTTAAGCGGAATCTGCCAAGGGAGAATATAACCAATATCAAAATAACGCAAATATTAATCTGGATATACTCACATATTTAAAAATTATTTCCGGAAAAACAGCCGCCTTGTTTTACATTTCGGCGTATTCCGGCGCTCTCGCGGGAGGTCATGATGAAAAAACCTCCCGCAATATCGGGCGGTTCGGTAAATATTTAGGCATGATTTTTCAAATTATTGATGATTGCAAGGATTATGAGTTTAACGAAACTCAAGCGCAAAAATCCGTCGGCCGCGATATTGTAGAAGGAATCGTAACCCTCCCTTTAATTATGGCTATAAAAAAAGACCCGCAAATACGGGCTTTAGCTAAGGATGCAATAGGAAACATTATGAATGCTCCGCTATTAATTACCGAAGTGCTCCGCTTAGACGGAGCAAACGACGCGCGTAATATTGCGTCAAAGTATAGGGAAAAAGCAATACATGCGCTTAATGATGTAAACGGTTTAAAAAAGGAAAAACTCCTTTTACTTTTAGAAAACGCAATGGGAGCGTCTGCTAAATTTTAATATTGCAATTTTATATACTACGGAGAGTATTCATGGAACAAATAAAAAATTTTTTTAGTTTTATAGAAATAAGAACAAAAACCGCAAGCTATATTCCTGTTTTAACAGGTTTAGGTTACGTTTTTTACTTGTATCACACCATAAATCTTAAAAGTATGGTTATTTTTATTTTTGCCATGATTTTATTTGACATGGCTGTAACCGCCATAAATAATTATATGGATACCCGTGAAGCAGGAGTTAAGGGACATTTTAGCCGCCCTGTCATGCTTATTATGATTTATTGCATGTGTATACCCTCTGCTTTTATGGGTTTATATTTAACATATATACATGGTTTGGCTGTGCTTTTTTTCGGAGCGGTTTGCTTTATCGCGGGTATTGGTTATACATACGGCCCTGCTCCCATTTCCAAATCACCTTATGGCGAGGTTGTTTCGGGATTGATTCAAGGCTTTTGTTTGCCTTTTTTAACAGTTTTAATATGCTCGCCCGTTAATGAGTTTATTTATTACAATATTGAAATTCCATTTGTGGATTTACGTTTTGATTTTATCGCACTCATAAAGTTTGCATTTATGTGCGCACCGTTAATTCTTTGTATCGCAAATATTATGCTTGCAAACAATACCTGCGATATCGAAGCGGACAAAGCCACAAGATACACTCTTCCCCGGCATATTGGGCGTAAAAACGCTGTGAATTTGCTTACTGCAATTTATTTCTCAGTATATGTATCTATAATTATCGCCTTCGTAATTGGAGCAATCCCCGTTGTGTGTCTTTTAACTTTACCAACAATATTTATTGTTTGGAAAAACACCGTACAGTTTCGTAAAAACCCGATAAAACCGGATACCTTCTCGCTTGTTATATTTAATTTTTTTATAATTACAATTCCGTACGCTATTTTTATTTGGATAGGAGCTCTTCTCGGATTAATCTTATGAAAGAACGATTATTATTTACAAAAAAAGATTTTTTGCTTATTATAATACTTCTGACAGTTGCTCTTATATCTTTTGCAACTTACGCAGTGTTAAATCAAGACGATGGCAAACCATTTTGTCAAATATCATATAACGGAGTAAGTATCCAAACTGTTAACTTATCAAAAAACGTGGTGATTGAGCTTCCTCAAAATCCAAACGTCCGTTTTGAAGTTAAGGATGATTCAATCGCTTTTATTGAATCCGATTGCCCAGATAAAATATGTATTCACAGCGGTTTTTTAAATCAGCCAGGGCAAATGGCGGCATGTCTGCCAAACCGCGTGTTAATCAGGATTATCGCCGCCGAAACAAATGATGTAGATATGATTGCAAATTGAGGAATTTTATGACCAAAACTAAAAGAATCGCATTTTTGGGGTTAATGCTTGCTGTAATGTCGGTACTTTCCGCTTTAGAGCATATGCTCCCTCCGCTCCCGTTTCTTCCCCCAAACGTTAAATTAGGACTCTCTAATATCGTTGCTATGTATTGTGTATTTTTCGTTGGAAAAACGGAGGCTGCTTGTTTAAACGCTCTTAAATCGGTGTTTGTATTCCTTATGCGAGGACCTGTTGCAGGTATCTTAAGCTTTACAGGCGGAATGCTTTCTATCGGAATAATTATTTTGCTTGTTATGCTTTTTAAAGATAAGATATCATATATATCAATTAGCATTCTTGGTGCAACCGCTCATAATCTTGGGCAATTTGCCGCTGTATCTTTCTTGTTGAAATTTAGTTTTGCGTTCTATTATATGCCTGTGCTTATTATTACCGGTATTTTAATGGGGATTTTAACAGGTACTTTACTTAAAATAGTTTTACCGGTGTTTCGCAGCATTTTTAAATAATGGTAATTCGGCTTAATGCCTAATTATATATCTCGCTTAATATCGCATTAACAGCGATTTTAAAGCGGGACAAATAAATTAAACATCTCTTTGAGGAGGAATTTCAAATGAAACGCGTTTTACCAATGTTGTTGGCAGCTGTTGTTATATTTACAGCTTGTACCAGCAACAATTCAAGCACTAATCCAAGTAACACTCCAACCACAAGCTCAAGCAGCAATACCGGTGATTCCGGCAGCACTGACAATAATGCAGCAGGCGGCAGTATTTCAACCGGTCTTGGCGTTGTAACAAGCATTGGCAGCTCAAAAAGTGCAGCAGATGATAAAGATGGTAATGCTCAGGTCGATTCCATAATTGCTGTCGTTTCTCTCGATAATAGCGGAAGAATTACTAAATGCACAATCGACACTGCTCAAACTAAAGTTGCCTTTAACGCTTCCGGTGTAGTAACTGCCGATAAATCCGCAGCTATCCAATCAAAGCTTGAAAAAGGCGAAGCTTACGGAATGAAAAAAGCTTCTGCAATTGAAAAAGAATGGAACGAACAAGCTATTGCTTTCGCAGACTGGACAATCGGAAAAACTGTTGCTGAAGTTAAAGGTTTAACAACAAAAAAAGTTGACGAAAGTCATACAGCCGTTCCTGATGTTCCTGAACTTACTTCATCTGTTACCATCAGTGTAGGTGAATTTATCGCAGCAGTTGAAAAAGCAGCCGCAAACGCTAAATCCGGTAACGCTTCCGGAAGTTATAAAACCGGTCTTGGTATTGTAACAAGCATTGCAAGCTCAAAAGACGCATCAGCAGAAGCCGCCGGCACAGGTCAGGTTGATTCCATGATTGCTGCCGTTACAGTTGATTCAGACGGTAAAATCATTGCTTGCACAATCGATTGCGCTCAAACTAAAGTTAACTTTGACGCAACAGGCGCTCTTACATCCGACCTTAACGCGGAAGTTAAAACCAAAGCAGAGCTTGGCGATAATTACGGCATGAAAAAAGCATCTGAAATTGGTAAAGAATGGTATGAGCAAGCCGCCGCTCTTGCGGAATGGACAATCGGCAAAACCCTTGCTGAAGTAAAGGGAATCCAAACTAAAAAAGTTGACGATGCTCATCCTCAAATACCGGATGTTCCGGAGCTTACTTCCTCAGTTACAATGAATGTTGGCGATTATATCGAAGCAATTGATAAAGCTGTCGCAAATGCGAAATAAATAATTTTTTACTTATTTATAGGCACTTTAAAAGCCGCAGTTCCCATGGAAATTACCCGCGGGAACTGTGGCTTTTATTTTTACCTTGGAGGTTTGTATGATTAAAAAACCAATCCTAATTATATTATTATGTTGTATACTTTGCGGTTGCTCAAATCGTATTGAAAAATATCAAGCTGAATTTGGCGGAACTTTTGACACAATTACTGTTATAGTTGGATATGCGTCAAGTGAATCTGAGTTTAACCGGTACGCAAATATTATATATGAGCGTATGAAAGAGCTTACCCGTCTTTACGATATTTATAACGAATATGAAGGTATAAACAATCTGTATACCATTAATAAAAACGCCGGAATTACTCCTGTTAAAGTAGATAAAAATATTATTAACATGCTCCTTTTTGCTCGGGAAAGTTATAATATAACAGGAGGGCTTGTTAACGTTGCAATGGGTTCGGTACTTAAAATATGGCATGATTACCGCACAGAGGGTCTTTTAAATACGGACGAGGCAAAACTGCCGCCTATGGACGAATTAATAATTGCTTCTAAAAAAACAAGTATAGATAACCTTATTATTGACGAAGAAGCCTCTACCGTCTATTTAACCGAAGCCGGAATGTCATTGGATGTCGGTGCGATAGCCAAGGGGTACGCAGCAGAATTAGCGGCAAAAGAGGCAAAAGACGCGGGAATGATTTCCGCACTTATAAACGCCGGCGGTAATATTGTATCTGTCGGCAAACCATTGGATTCTGTTCGTCAACGCTGGGGAATTGGTATACAAGACCCTAACCTAACCATTAGCGGTACTCAGAATATCATAGATGTTGTATATGCCAACGATGTCACCGTTTCTTGCAGCGGAGATTATCAGCGGTATTATTTTGTAGACGGTCAAAGATATAATCATATCATTAATCCGGAAACTCTTATGCCCGCAAATCTTTATAAATCAGTAACTGTAATACACAAAGATTCCGGTTTTGCTGATTTTTTATCGACTGCTCTTTTTATTTTACCGCAAGAAGAAGGACGTATTCTTGTAGAAAAATGTAACGCCGAAGCGTTTTGGATATTTGCTGACGATAGTCAAATGGCAACAGAAGGCTATGTAAGAATATCCAAAAATATGGGTAATTATTCAGCTGTTGATTCCACGGATTAATTATATATGAAATATAATTTATAATAAATTATATTTCATATCCTGCTTTAAAAGCTGTTTCCAAGTGTTTATCCCAATTTTCGAATCTCGCGTTCATATTAAATTTAGTCATGGAATCTAACACTATAAATTCTTTATGCTTGACTCTGTCGAACAATCTATCACCGAGCATAACTGTTTTCATACTGTCATAATGCCCATATTCTTTTAAATTATTTAATGAATGCCCTGTGACACAAATTACCAACCCTTTTTCTAGCTTCTTCATACTTCTTTCGCCGTATGCAAACCCATATGTCCATACTCTATCAAACCAACCCACTAATTTTGCGGGAGCTTCTGTCCAAAAAATTGGGTATATAAATACAATTGCATCGCTGGAATTGATTTTATTATGCTCTGCAAGAACATCATCAGGAATTGGGTAATCTATATTATAATTAGATTCTCTTAAATATTCCGCTTCGCTCATATCCGTTATAAAATTCATTTTATATAAATCTGAAATTATATACGAATTACCGGCGTGTTTCAAAATAAGGCAATTTTAGCGGACAAAGAAAAAAGGCGAAAAAGAGCATACCAACCCCTTGGTTGTCAGAATGCATAAATGGTAAATATTAACATACTAATATTGAAACTCAAATAATCTTCTGAATTAAAACCCCAATGCTTCTAAAAAGTCGGGTTGGGGTTTACCTGTAAGCAATTCTAATGGACTCTTGCCATTTCTTTCTTTGCAACGGCTTCTTCTGTAACGACGGGTGTTAAAGTACACTTTCATGAGAACAAAAAACTGCGATGGTACGACCCGCTTCATGTCTATGTAAACGCGTATCCGACCATTCAGGTTTTCTACCAAACTGCTTGCCTTTTTAACTCCATTGAGAAGTTTTTGAAACTCCGTTCTCGCATGAACCTTACTGTTCTGTTCAGTTATCATCCCCGCTAAGCGACAATCAATCTCGTTGCTTTGCTGACTCGCCGGGCTACATGACATCTGGCGGTATAGCTGATGAAATACGTCCGGCGGTATTCCCAGTTCTTGGGCGCGTTTGTCCATCTCTCTTGTAAGTCTGCTTATAAATGACAACAACTCCGGTAGGTTTCGGCGGATTTTTTCTGCTTCTTTAATCAGCCCGGGATAGTCTTCCGCTTTTCTCTCTATTTCTTTAAGAATATATTCAATCAAGACTGTTGTTTCCTCAATACTGTACCCCGAAAAACCAAGCAGCTCCTTAAGCCAACCCAATAAAATACTTATAGCGTCAAAGAGGTCAATCGCTGCTTCTGTTTTTGGTTGAATCTCCGCAAGCCGCTCTTTTGTTTTTTTGCGCGGTCTTTTGCCTTCTGCACTCTCCAAAAGAGCATATTCCTCTTTTATGCAAGAATACGCCTTCCGTTCTACCTTTGATACTTCCTTGCCTATTTCATAGAGCGCATGGAATACGTCGCGTTGTATATCTATCTCCGGGTACACTTTGGGATGCCTGCCAACAAGCCTGTGCCGCCATCATTTATGCTTGTTTCCAACTCAAGCCCGTGTTCCTTCCTGTCTTGCATATATATTTCCCATGTTTCGCCTGTGCGGTCAGTTGCATCTTCCAATAAATAGATATATGTGCTTTCTGGATCTATCCCTGTTAATATTGGCATACTACCTTGGAATATCTCATCGTTTGCCCCTTGGCGAATTCCTTCAAGGGTTATTTCGTCATCGAATGCCTGCGCGCGTTTAGATGCCTCCTTTAGTACACCACTGATAGGGTGCAGCAATTTTTTGTTGTAACATTTTTTACCATAATAAATTAGAGACGGATTAATACAGATTGTGTACAAATTTTCATTACATAAAATTTAAACATGTAATAAAAAAGATAATTTACATCTTAATGGCAACTGTATTTACAGTTATTAACAAATAATATTAAAAATTTCATTCAAAATTCGCTTCTCTATTTTTGAAACAGGTAAAAATGGCATTATTTTTGGAGTTATTTTAATGGTAATATTTGTAACAACAAAAAATTGCTGCACCCCCACTGATATAGCCGATTGACACATATATTCCTAGCGCCGCTTCAAGCACCCGTTGTATACCTTCTAGCGATGAAGCACAATCTAGCGCCATGCTCAATATCAGCCTTTTCTTTAACGCATCTGTGACTATTATGGTTTGCTTGCCTTCGGGTTGATCTTTCAGCGTTTCTGCATAGTTTATCACTTTCTCTTTTTGTTCATATATATAGCTGCGACTCATCCCGCTTTTGATGGTTATCTCATCTATTGGGATGCCTGCTACTGCTTGACAGCCTATCTTGAATTTTTCTGTATTTCCATAATTTTTGTTGGCTTTTTCATATCATTTGAGCTTGCGCTCTGGTATAATTATTTTTGAACATATGATTTTTCCTCCTTGTGCGTTGTGTTTTGTCTAACTCTATTTTATCACACTTGGAGGCATATGTTCTTTTTTTGTCCGCTGATTTTGAAACACGCCGAATTACCCGCAGCTTTTAAACCTTCTATAAAACTATCTCTTACATGTTTTGTAAACGAATCTTCACTCGGATGTGCATAAACTATAAATATATTCATTATGTATTCTCCTTTTTACCTTTTTCATATTTTTAAATATATTGTTTTAATAACTGAATATAAAAAGTTGATTCTATTTCAACCCAGTTTTTCTTACGTCTATTTTCTCCAAATGACATATGGCTGCCAAGAACCGCATATCCTGATTTTTCCGGAAGCCATTCTTTTGGAAATAAGTAATTGCCGTTTTCTAATCTGTATTCTTCTAAACAGCAAAGTAAATCGGAAAACCACTTCGTTTTTAATACTGCGGGATATTTTACAATATGCATTGCAAAAAATAATAATTTGGGAACATAACCGGTGTTTTATTATCGTACCCACTTTTATTAGAGGCATTTTTAATATAGTCCGCAACATTAAACCATCCGGGATATTTAGGATCCCATCCCATACTGTAATAGCTTTTATTATCCGATGATATTAAAATTCCATAACCATTACATATTTTATTATGAAATTCATCATTTGTGAAAAAGTCAATAATAGTGTTTATTTTTTTATCTGTTTCCGGGTTATTAATCCCATACAGCTTAGTTAACCCAATAATATCGCTTATTAGGGGATAACAAAAACCGTAATTATTAGTCAGTTCCGGATTTATAAAATATTCCGTGTCTTTCCAGTTTTTCGGAACACCTTTTAATTTTACACGTTCTTCCTGAGATAAATAAATATCATAATCACCTTTACTTGCAAAATCATTTAATTCATCCAAACTACCCATCATAAATTCAAGGATTTTACTGTCTTTAAATTCTGCAAGTATAAGCATATTTGTGAGTAAATCTAAATCCATGACTTCAATTTTCCTATAAGGCTTATTTAAAGCCGCCGCTTTCATAATCTCAATATAAAATTGTACAGCATCAACCACCGGTGGAAGTTCTGCATGTAAACCTAATTGCACAATCTTATGCATTGCGTTTTCAAGACAAAAATTGAAGCTTCCATGTACCATTCGATAATGCTGCGGAGGATTTTCAGGTTTAAGATTTTTAAGCCATAATTTGACAGTTGGATTTTCAAGTAAATCATTTTCTATATTTTTCGATAATTTATCATTTTTTAATAATTCACGCTCAACTCTGTAACGAATAGGCGCATCCGCATTTTCTAATAACCAATCACATAATTTTTTATCAATCATTTTAATCCCCGCCTTTATTTATGATTTTACAAGGGTTTTCAGATATTATGAATTTGTATTGATAATTGGAAATTGGTCGAGTTTTATTATTACAACACTTGAATTAAACCTTTTTGATTGATGTTTTATATCCTTTGATTTTACAGTTTTTCATTGTTTTAAGCAGCATATTAACATGCTTATTTGGTACAGCAATAAGTGTA
The DNA here is from genome assembly GCA_023690525.1 of Holotrichia oblita. NCBI lineage: Eukaryota > Metazoa > Arthropoda > Insecta > Coleoptera > Scarabaeidae > Holotrichia > Holotrichia oblita. The sequence continues at coordinate 17,717 of JALQSN010000394.1, read as the reverse complement.
AAGTCATCGAATATTTCAATGCACCCAAAGGTTTTACCTAGCAACCCGCTTTCTCTTGCAATCGCTCCCAAAATATGGTTTACGCTAACACGGCGTTTTTTCCCAATATTAATGGACAGATTGGTCATATTTTCCCCTTGAGAGTTTTTTCCAATTGATTTAACACAAGTGGATTTATTTTCTTTTCCATGAGTGCGGTTTTGTTGACTCTTCTCTTTTCTTTTTTCAGTAAAAAAGATAATATCGTCTTTTTTATTCGGTAGGTTTTCATGTCCATCTTTCAACAAATTCATCTTTATTAAAGCTGTCATAATATCTATTGAAGAAAATTCTTCAAGCAGAGCATCTAAAATCGTATTATACTGTTCAAGGTTTCCGGATGCAATTTCCATTCTTGTTTTATCTATAAATTTCTGCTGACGAGTCTCCATTACCTCATTATAAGACGGAATAGGTTTTAATGTAATGGGGGATTTTGTATAGTTTTGGATATTCATCAACTCTTGCATTTGGCGACGTCCGCTTACAAAAGTAAAGGATTGTCCCTTTTTACCTACCCGTCCAGTTCGGCCAATACGATGCACATAATATTCAACATCCTGTGGGATGTCATAATTGAAAACAGCTTCAATATCATCAACATCAATACCTCGTGCGGCAACGTCAGTTGCAATAAGAATATCTACCCCACCGTTTTTAAACGAATCCATAATTTGCGTTCTCGCATTTTGCTTAATATCACTATGAAGTCCTACGCCGGTATAGCCGCGAAGCTGAAGTTCACCAACGAGATAATCGACCATTTTTTTAGTATTGCAAAAAACCATTGACCGCTTGGGATTACATATATCTAACAACCGACTCAAAACTTCGACTTTCTTATCCGAAGGAACATCGTAAAAAAATTGATCAATACTAGGAACGGTGATTTGATTATGTGTCATTTCTATAATTTCTGGATTATTCTGATATTGATTTGCTATAGCCATTATTGCTTTTGACATTGTTGCAGAAAATAAAATTGTCTGGCTATTCTCCGGCGTGTCTTTTAATATAGTTTCAATATCATCACGGAAACCCATACTCAGCATTTCGTCTGCTTCATCTAATATAACCATCGACAATTTATCAAGTTTTAACGTTTTTCTTCGCATGTGATCCATGATTCTTCCCGGTGTTCCTACAACGATTTGTGCTCTTTGCCGAAGAGCAATAATCTGGCGATCAATTTGTTGACCACCATATATCGGAATTGTTTTGATATTATGTTTGTATTTTGAAAATTTTCTTATTTCATCGCAAGCTTGAATCGCAAGCTCTCTTGTAGGACACAAAATTAATATTTGTACATCCTTCCCTTTTGAAAAATCAATTTTCTCAATTGCTGGTATACTAAATGCTGCGGTTTTTCCTGTTCCTGTTTGTGAGTGACCAATAACATCTTTGCCCTCCAAAATCAATGGAATGCTTAAAGATTGAATACTGGTTGCTTCCTCAAATCCGAGTTCTTCAACTGCACGTTTTATTTCATCTGATAAATTCATTTGTGAAAATACATTTGTTTTCATTAACATACCCTTTACTTAATTTATTTTATACTTAAAAATGCAGGCTTTGTTGGTAAGGATGCCACCCTCATATTTCATCACCGCGTACATTTTATCATTAAATGCTATCGTTGGATAGGATTTAAATAATTTTCTGTCAACTTTAGATTAAAGCATAATGAATAATTCAAAATTATAACAATCAAATAATCAAAAAACAGAGTGGCAAAAATACCACCCAAAATTTAAAAAAATTATTTTCGCGGTGAGTGGGGCTGTAATGCCCCCGAAACGCGATATTACCCTGATGTGGGATATATATCTTCTTCAAACAACTATAATACATATTTGCACATAAAAAAACATCCCGTAAACTTTTTATTAAATTTACGGAATGTTTTATACCTTTTAAAAGAAAAACACATTTTTAACGAGAATATGCCAACTTTTTACTATTTTTTTGTTTGTACATAAAAGAATCGGCTGTTTTAATAACAGAATCCGGAGTATAATCATCATACTTATTAGTCTCAAATATGCCGTAACTGAATGAATATTTATAAGGCTTGTTAGCTTCTTTATTAATTTCGTCTAAAACGGTATTAGATTTATTCATAATCAATTCCGCTTTTTCCCTTGTACATCCGGGAAGTAAAATAACAAATTCGTCGCCTGCCCAACGGAAAATAATATCGTTCTTACGTATACATTTTTTTATCGCTTCAATAACTCCGATTATAATTTTATCACCTTCGATATGTCCGTAATTGTCATTAACATACTTCAATCCATCAATATCAATAAAAATAATAGAGTTTGCGATATCCGATTCTTTAGCGTTAGAAATTAACATATCTAATGATTTATAGCCCCATTCTCGGTTGTATACATTTGTCATAGCATCCATACTTGCGGATTTTTTTAAAATATCTTCGTTATTCTTCCGTTCCGTTATTTCCGAAACACTTTGTAAAAAAACATATTCGCCGTTTATCCATTCCACAGCCGTTGCGCTCATGGAGTACCATTTATTATTTATTGTACTTTTAAATTCCGAATGCAGAGTTCCTACCGGTTTACCGGATTCATTAAACAATTGACGATTAATACATTCATCACAAGGCTTATCCAAATCACGTAAAAACATTTGATAGCAATATAATTCTTCTTTTTCCGGGTCTTTAATGCCGCGTTCCCTTGCCATTGCTTTATTCATGTAAATAACTTTATAATTATCTTTATCCACAACATAAACCATAGCTTCAATATTATCAATCACTCGTTCCATAATTTGAACTGTGGTTTCCGCTGTTGTTTGAATATTTTTCCTTATAACTAAAGATGAAACAATAACAGAAATATTTAATAAAAGATCAATTTCCGTTTTACTCCATTTTCTGTAATCATAGCATTCATCACACCCAATAATACCCATCGGTTGATTTTCGTTAAAGAAAGGTGTGCAAAGCAAAGCTTTCACTCCTTGCCGCTGTAAAGCCCTCTGGTCGTTTTCATCCATTTCACGTATATCGTTGCAAATTACAATACTTGTGTTAGACATAAGCTCATCATAATTAATATCTTCAAACGGAATATGCAGCAGAGAATCCATTAACGAATCAACGCCTCTAGCACACCATTCGTATGTATTAGACGTGTATTTATTATTTATATTTTCATATATATACACACGGCTCACATTTAAGGTTTCGCCAAGCAGGCTTAGGATTGTATTAATTGTTAAATCAATATCTGTAGAATGGTATGCAACGGATAAAATCTTCATTAGATTGCCTTCAAGGTTTACTTTATTAGTAAATTCTTCTCCTGCTTCGGATAAATAAAAGCAAAAATACTTTTTATCCAAATTTATCATATTTGCGTTTACCCTTATTTGGCTATAAACAGTATTATCGTCAAAATCTGCATTTTTAAGTTCAAGTAAAAAATCCGTTACAAATCCCTTATGGGACAAAGTTTGCATAAGAAAATTAAAATCCGCTTCAAATTTAGGCAAAACCAAGTCCCTTAAATTGGATAACTTATTGTTAACTTTTACATAAAGCAAAGCTTTTGCTTCGGTGTTTATATAGCTGATTTTAAGGCTCATAGATTCGCATACGACAACAGGTATTTTTAAATTTAAAAACAAAGCATTAAAATCCATTTATACACCACCTCCAAATAAAAACAACTATATCCTATGCATACTATTAAAAATATCCTCATGCTGGAGCTTAATGCTCACACCTATTTCATTACCCAACACTGTCAGGTTTTCGGTTAAGTCCTCAAATTTTTGATTTAATCCGCTTAAATCGACAATCATAAGCATATTAAAATATCCTTGTATAATTGATTGTGAAATATCTAAAATGTTAATATTATTATTTGACAAATATGTACATACCTTTGCAATTATTCCAACTTGATCTTTACCAATAACTGTTATAATACCCTTCACAATTTCACCAATCTTTCAAATTAACTAGAATGTGTATCATATGAATCAATTTTGTAATTATTTCGTGCATATCTTTAATTATATGTAAAAACATTATAAAGTCAATAAATTTTTAATATTTTATGAGTATAGTATGAAGTAAAAATAATTTATTAATAAAAATTATGATTAATATATACATTTTTAAAATAAAAAACAGCCTTAAAAGCTGTTCTTTAGTATTCATATTAAATATGCAAAAACTTATTATAATAAGCTGCCGTACACATTTTCATGTCTTTTTTGGTTTTTTTACACCTTTTGGCATATTTAAAACTTGCTCAAGTTCTTGAGTTTTTCTTGCATTATCAATAACACCGTCATTTAACGCATTCTTTTTAGACATACATTTCACCTCATACTTAATATAATCAATAAATAATAAATTATTCTAACACTTATGCTATTTGTTCTATTTTATTTATCATATTATTAACTGAGGCAAAACGAAGTAAATATTTTACTTGTGAATTTGTAAGCTCATTAATCTCTGCAGCAACTCCATATTTATATAAAAAACAGTTTAAATATTCACCAAATTTAACAAATAAACGGATTAAATATTTTTTTAATGGTGCAATAGCATAGCTGCCAATAGCATAAGCTAAGGACACTATTGCAACAACAGCTCCGCCTTGAAGTATAATAAATTCTCTTAGAGCTGCTATAGTACCACCTTGTGTAATTATATCATCTACAATAATGTAATTTAAATCTTTTTGTACATATCCAATGTATACCGGTCTGTGTAATAACCGTTGCATTGCACATAAAAATTTTCGTGATACCTGATGTAAAAGACGCACATTTAGCCAAATTGGTAATCCTATTTTTTGTGCTAATGCAAGTGGTAATTGATTTTGACCAAGAATTGGAAGCAAAACCGCATTCGGATATTGTTCTTTTAATTCATTTATTCTATTCTGTTTCACACACATACTAACAACAAATTGAGCGGCATTTAAGTCGCCTTTTTTCATCTCTTCAAATCCAGGACAACGCTTTAAGAATGCAATAGATGTGTGTCCGTATCCTTTCGGAAAAGTGTTTTCCCATTTTAAAGAAATACTCAAATCTTTATCCCACCTATCTTATCTTTCTGATAGTCTGCTCAAATTGATAACTTAGCTTGCTAATAATATACATTCTTGGTATTATTATATTTGATTCAATCTGTTGAGTTTTTTTGTTGGCGTAACACTTCTTGAATTAATGCATTATTACCGTTATCCGTGTTTATAAACTGCGCTAGCCTCTTGAGTAAATCAAGTCCGATACTAATTTGTTCGCGGCTTAAGCCATCTAATGATGATTCAACAAGTATAGAATCAGTGCGGCCAAAAAGAAGATAATCGGATGAAACTCCTGTGGTGTTACAAATCTTTACAATTGTAGAACCTGATATGTTATGAATTCCTCGTTCAATTTTTCCGATATATTGCCCCGATACACCAATCATTTTTCCAAATTGTGCTCTTGTAAGATTCCGTTCTTTACGTAAATGACTAATCCGCTTACCAACTTCAGTCCACATATAAACACCATCACTTCATTACTTCATATATATTGTTTAAAATTTATCATGAAGAATATATAATGTAATATGTACTATATATGTAATTTTGTGTAAAATTATAATAGAAAGGTTGGAATATAATGATAAAAGAAAAACCAATGTCGTTATTGCTCATTGAAGATGATGTTGCAGATTGTATTAAATTTAAAGACTGCGCTAATAATCGTTCTGACGTTACATTTATTGGTATGACTGATTCCAGTGAAGAAGCGATAAAACTACTAACAACTAGGTTGCCTGAAGGAGTTATTTTAGATTTGCAATTATTAAAAGGCGAGGGTTCTGGTTTACAATTTCTTACTAGATTAAAAGAAATCGAGCTTGCATTTAGACCCATAATTGTCGTGACAACAAGCAATCAATCTAATCTTGTGTATAATCACATCGAAAAACTGGGTATAGATTGGATTTTTTGTAAAAAGCAGAAAGGTTATAACGCAGGGTTAGTAATCGATACTTTGGTTGAACTGCAAGAATCTTTACATTCAGCTCAATATGATAATGTACAAAGCAGCCGAAATTCAATAGAATCTCCAGAAGAGCTACGCGTACGTATATCCAAAAGAATTGATGTTGAATTAGATTTAATCGGTATACGTGCACGGTATAAAGGTCGCGCATATCTTCATGAAGCTATTTTTTTTCTTATTAATGCTGATAAAAAAATCGGATCCGCTATAGAGCAAGTAGCTCGCAATCATAAAGTCACATACAATACTGCAAACAGAGTTATGCAAACAGCTATAGATAATGCATGGGGAAATGCCAGTATAGATGAATTAAAAGAATATTACACAGCTCGTATCAGCATTAAAACAGGAACTCCTACAGCATCGGATTTTATTTATTATTATGCTGACAAGATTAAAAAAACCATATAATCTAATATATAATTTCATTATGATACATTAGTTTCATATTTTATTACATAATTCATCATTTTTTTACATAGCCTCTACCACACGGGATTTTATGCTCAGTGTGGTATTTTTTTGTTGTACAAGGTCGAAAGACCGTTGAAAATGGCAAAAAAAAGGAGGGAATTGTACATGTGGGGATGGTTTTGGGCTTACATAGGCGGTGGATATTAAAAATAACTTAATAAAAACAACAAAAAAACAAGAAAAATTAGTATAAAGCTAGTTTTTCTTGTTTTTTTGTTGTTTTTTAATTGTTTTTATGATATTTTTACTAAAATTGAGAAGGTGATCGTTATTTTTGTTTTTGGCATCGATTTTATCACTACAATGGGAACTCTGCTCTCTAGTTTTTACATTTCTGGAAAATCAATTAAATATTCTACAACAACAATCCATAAAATTCTTTGTATGTTATGGTGTTTTGTGCTATCTATTACTTATGCTGCCAGACCATCTTGGATACCATTACCAATTATAAGACCATTTCATTGTGTGTCATCTATTCTTTTTATTTATATATTAACTAAGTTACAATTGAATATAGTAATATCTGCATTCATGTTATCTTTCGGGATAAGTTATTTTCTATATTACATCACATTGGTTTTAACTGGTTTTTTTGCAATACTTTTTGTAAACAATAAGTATACATATGGTTCAATCATTGATTTAAATAAACCATTATATTTATTATCATATTCATCTACTTCTATATTTCAATTATTATTATCCTATTTGCTTTTTCGCATTAGACGATTTAAAAACGGTTTTCCATTTTTATTTAATCGGTTTGCAATTATTATAGCCTTAATCACTACTGGTTCTATATTAATCTTTGTTACTTGGATTAAAGTATTTTTTGAAAGTGATGATTATTTTTCTATACCATTATATTTTACAGGAATTATCATAATAGGTTTTGGTATTTTTATTTGGATTAGACAAGGTATAAAAATGTCATATAAAAAATGGGCTAAAAGTCATAACGAAGAACTCCGTACGCAGGAAATAGAAGAAAAAAATTTCGAAATTCAACAGTTGAAAGAAATGAATGAGGCGATACGTGCAACAAATCATAGTATAAGTCATAGATTATCTGCATGGGAACATAATTTAACGATTCTTTTGGATAAAATACAAGCGTACCCATCTACCGAATTTAGTGAAGAACTGGCTATGACCCTAGAAGATATTAAAAATTTATCAGAAGAACATCATAATACAATTAATCGAATAAAAGCCATAAAATCTCTATCTACTACTAATGTAAAGAAAATCGATAATATGTTTAGTTATTATTCGAAGAAGTTCATGGATAATAATATTAATTTCAATCTTAAAGTTAATGGCAGCATTACTTATATGGTAGAAAATATAATCCAGCAAGAAAAACTTGAAATATTAATTGGAGATCATTTGAAAGACGCTTTAATTGCGGTTAACGCAAGTAAAAAATCCGTTCGTAGTGTATTGGCGATAATCGGAAAGGTTGACAATTATTATGGGTTTAAAGTTAGTGACAGCGGTATTCCCTTTGAAATAAATATATTAGAACAACTTGGTATAAAGCATGTAACTACTCATGCAAACACAGGCGGAAGCGGTACTGGATTCATGACTACCTTTAAAACTATGAAGGAGTATAGAGCCAGTTTAGTTATAAGCGAAAAACCGTGCGACTTCAGCTTTACTAAATCTATTACTATACGTTTTGACGGTAAAAATCAATATATTATTAAAACTTATAGAATTAATGAGTTCCAACCAAATGATAGATACATAGTTATTGGATACAATGATTAAGTAAAAAAATAATTGATATTTTTTATAATGGTTGAAGAAATTCAGACCACGAAAACGAAAAAGAAAATGGACATGTGATAAAATAAAAACAAAAAAGAAAGGAAAAACCACAAATGTCCAAACACAGAACATACACGCCGGAGTACAAGGCGAAGATAGTAATAGAGATTTTGCGTGAAGCAAATACAATCTCAGAAATAGGTGCGAGAGAGAACATATCACCAAAGCAATTAAGCAATTGGAAGCAGGAATTTATAGATAATGCTTATAGAGCATTCAGCATAACAAAAGATGAAAGAGCAGCTAAAGAAATTATGATGGAAGCAACTAACCGAGAACAAAAGTTAATGGCAAAAATTGGTTAGCTCACTTATGAATGTGACTGGCTTAAAAAAAATATAGTTCTTTTTGACGTTTATAGTATGCGCTACTAAAACCTTTTAAACCATCGAAAATTTTTCCGTATGAATTCAATTAAAAATCTTGGAGTGCTTCCAGTTTTAGACTCATTTATACTTAAAATATAAAACAAACAATGAGGTGCGTTAGCATAGCATATAACATTTTGAAAGCAATGGAGCTTTCCAATCAAAAGTCAAGCTAAAAATGAATAAAAATCACAGGTAATTATACCCATGGATAAACATGGCTTTTGACAAAACAATAAGACCATTGTCAAATGACAATAGTCGACAAAGTTCGTGGAGCTTTGCCCCACACCCCAGAGTTTATCGCTTTTGTTTTCCTTACCGAATGAAAAAGCGGTTAACCAGTTACCAGCGAACCTAATCGTTCACAAGTTACAGAATCAACCGCTTCATTCGTATAAGCCAAACCTTGCAAACCGCTCATGTCGCACTCCTGCGTTGCACTATCCTGTCTGCAAGTAAAAGCATTACTATTATTATCAGTTGATAAAGGGGTTATACATGCAAGGGATACTTCACTAGCAGAATCAATGGCGGTTGTATCAGATTCTGAGGAAATTGAATCTACAGAATCCATGCATTCTTTAACGCGAGCGTAATACACTCGTAGAAATTTGTTGCAAGCAGCAGTCATATAAACATAGTAGTTCTTGCCTTCAGAACGTTTTTTATCAAGAAATTGATACACAGGTTCTTCAGCAGGCGAATTTAACAAATGACATTCGACAACTTGGTAAACCGTTTTGCGGATAAGCGCATCGCCGCTGCGAGAAATATTTCCGCTTACTGATACTTTTTTACCAGAGTCGTTTTTTATCCGGATCAACACCAGCATAAGCGACAAGAGAACGTTTACTTTCAAATCTGCGAACGTCGCCGATTTCGCCAATAAGTTTTGCTGCAAGAGTTTCACCAACGCCATAAAAAGCTACCACAGTTTCATATTCGGGCAATTGTTTTGCAAGATTTATCATTTCTTGACGTAACTTTTCTACTCGAATTGAAATTTGTAAAATATGATTTGCGGCATCAGCTACAAGCATTTTTGTGAAGTCGTTTTTTTGCATAGTGGTGAGGTTATCTCGTGATATAGTGTGAATCTTGGAAGCAGTTGCTTCATCAAAAATATACCGGTTCTTTTTACAGAATTTTTTATATTTATCGATAAATTTGCTTAGACTTAGCGTGCTCACACAATCATTGTGCCAAAACTCAATAACAAAATCTATCAGTTTCTGATGTCCGTTTGATTTTGTTGGGCCTTTTAAAAACTCATCAATACGAGGGAAAACGCGTTCAAGAGTAAGCGTCAAATAGCGGAGTGTCTACACAACACTCCGCTATATATGTTAAACTGAGGAAACAACTTCACCAGAATCAACTCGCTTATTCAAAAATCGCTCACGAATCCTAATAAGAGCGTTATGCAGCGAACCTTTATCTTTTCTACGATTTTTAAGTTTGGCTTGAGTTTCTTTAACAGGAACATGGCAGCAATCAGGCAAGCTTGGACTCCAAGGGAGCAAAGCTTCCAAATCGTCGGTTTTCGTATTCGGCAGAGTCTCCAACAGGTATTTAATGTAGTGAAAAGGATGTAAATGATTTTCTTTTGCGGTTTCAATGATTGAGTAAAGAATAGAACTTGACTCAGCGCCGTTTGGCGTGTTTGAAAATAACCATTGCTTTCTGCCTTGAACAAATGGCTTAATCGATCTTTCGGCACGGTTATTTGAAAACTCCAACCGTCCGTCAAGATAAACGTTTTCCAAGTATTTTCGCTGAGACAAAGCATAATGAACCGCTTCACCCAACAGAGATTTTGGAAGCGCGTTAAGAGAACCTACCCAAACGAAAAATTCGTCTGAAACAGGCTTTGAGTATTCCAACCGCTTTTTATATCGTTCCTCCGGCTCTAAGCCGCTAAACTCATCCTCAAACGCGAACAGTAAATTGATATAAACAAGTCCCCGTTCAGCATTGGAACCGTCACGCTTACCCTCAGGGATGGTTTTATACAGGTTTTCCCAGTATTGCCTGGCATGAAACCAACACCCGACTACGGTTATATCGGAGGGTAGATTATGATAGGCTTGGTAACCGTCGGTGTGCAGATATCCCTTAAAATCCTTGAGAAATTCTTTGGGATGATCTTGTTTTCGCGTTTCCTTATATTCATAAATGACGATAGGATGCGCCGCGCATCCGCTAGTTCGATACAGCCACTCATAAGACTTATTTCGTGCCGCTCGCTGCAGTTCATGCAGCACCTGGACTGTTGTTTCATCTGCGTGCAGAACATCCTCTTTCAATAAAAAGACAATCAACAGTGAATAAATAGCTGCCAGGTAATTTTGGGCACAATAAATAAGCCAATTAGCCATGGTTTGACGGGACAGAGTTACGTCATCATACATAAGCCCTTTTTCTTGACGGTAAAGAGGCATGCCATTAACATATTTTTGTACAATCAAATGCGCAACTATGGACGGCGTTGCCAGCGACCCGCTAATTAGTGGTTTCGGTGCTTCTGCTTTGACAATTGGTGTATGGTCATTATTCTTTTCACATTTTGCACAACCATAAGCATGTACCACATGTTCTTTGTGGATCACTTTTGCCGGTATTATTTCAAGCTCGTCACGTACTGTAACGCCTATATCGCGCATTAATTCTCCGCATTCGGGGCAAATACGCTCCTCTTCCGACAATTCGTAGTCAATGCGTTCCACAGGCAGTCCGTTAAGGTCTTCTTTGCGTTTACCAGCGCGTTTTTTCGCTTGTATGTAACTTCTTCATATTTGGGTTCTGGTAGTAACGGCTCTGCTTGCTCCTCAGCCTCGTTGAAAAAGTTCTCAAGACGGAGTTGATCCGGACTCTGTTCGCTGGACGCGCCAAATTGACGCCGTTTTGTCAAAAGTAGCTGCTCCTCGTAATATTTAATGAGGAGTTCCATTTCAACAATTTGCGCTGACTGTTCCTTAACTCGGGTTTCAAGCGATTGAATTTTTTGTTCCATTTCCATAATTTTATCTAAGTTTTCCATATATTTATTATACTTTAAAAACCTTGAAAATACAAGCATTTTCAAGGTTTTCAATAATTTTTTTATAACTTTTTTATATGATTTTATGTTCAAAAATTTCTTTGCGTTTAAGCTTTAATTCTACTCGTGTTCCGTTCAGAAAAACTTGTAATTCTTCGCTGGTTAACGACATTGTGGCTTCAGCAATCCGGTTCAGGCCAACAGAAATATCCTTTCTCAATCGTTTGAAATACAGCCAAAAACCATCGCCATCCCACTCCAGTATCTTTATCCGATCTCGTTTGTTGTTACAAAACACAAATATCGCTTCACTAAAAGGATCAAGATTAAAACTACTCTCCACAATTGCTGCTAAACCATCAATGCTTTTTCTCATATCAGTTTTTCCGCAGGCTAGATATACCCGTTTATCCTTTAAATTTATCATAACCGCGTAAGCTCCTTTAATAACACCGCTAGTTTATCTACCGGTATGCGTTGTCTGTAGTGATTTGTACACCGGCGAGTTCAATGAGAATTTTACCGGTAATTTCCGCACATGGTAACCTCATGTCTTTTTCTTGCAACTTTACTTCTGTGAATCCTTGGGATATAAGCCCCGTCTCTGTTGTTTTAATCTCCTTCGCAGATAATTGTTCGCAGGCTGCTTCACGCAGCTTACGCTGCCAATAGAAGTATATGTTTTCGTGAAATCCTGCCTGCTCACAGTAAGCCCTTATACTTAGCCCGCTTTCTTTACGTTCGCGCATTATTTGCGACCAATGAGATAGACGATACTCTGCTGCTATCTTTCTTGTGTCCATTAATTTTCCTCCTCGACTTGATTAACCACTTGTGGTTTTTCATGTTGTTTTGGAGTTATTCTACTATTTTTTATTAGAGAGGACTATGTGTCGCTTTGTTTGACGCTTACGTTCAAGAAGAGAATACAGCCTGTTTTTATGAGCAATCAGGGTTTTATCTTCAAAACTAAACTGCCGCACTAAAGATTTTAGGTTATCCCGGGTTGCCTCTGTTGCTGTGTAATTGCGCAATTCCTCACGATTATCAAGAGCATAGCGTGCAATTTTCATTGAATCTTTTTTATCGGTTTTTACCTTTCTTAATGAATTGTTGCCATAGTCATGTACTAATACAGGATTCACTACCGACACGTTAATGCCTGCATCAACTAATGTTTGTGCAACTACTTGATAGTATACCCCTGTATGTTCCATTACAACATGTGCATTGTTATATTTTTCTACAAATGAAACCAATTCCGCCAAACTGGTTTTATTATGAAAAATATCAAACGGCTTTTGTAGAATTTTTTTACCTTCTCCAACAGCTGCTACTGTACTTTTACCTTTGGAAATGTCGATTCCTATTGCTACCATTTTATGTCCTCCTTGTATCGGTTTTCCGTCTTTATCACTGCCGATTCAATCTCCGGTCATACGAACGCAAGGTTCTACTTTCCGAAACCGAACACCGGGTCGTGAGACGGTCGATTAGCTCCATTTCGAGCGCTTAGCTCTTGGTGATTTTCATCGTCCGGTACTCACAGTATTGCCCAATTTTAACAGTGGTGATCAGGTGCGTTTGCAATTCGCTCCCTTCGTTTGACCACAACTTTATTATAGGAGGTGTTGAGAATGACGGATTTAGCGACTATGCTAATTGATGAAAAGATGATAGAAGTTGCAAAAAAATTATTAAGACGTGGAATGTCTACAACGGCTATATCAGAAGATACCGGTCTTGATGAATCCACAATCAAGCGGCTACAAGCGGAATTAAATAACGAATAGGCTTAAGCTAAATGATATTCAATTAACAAATATCATTTTCAAACTATTTTTATACCGTTATTTAACAGTATAATACTTTGGTTTTTGCTAATAATTATAATGTGCTGATAAGTTGGCACATTATAATTCGGAGGTGTCAGGCCAAATGGACGGCAATGCGGAAATAACAGTTTAGCTGTTATGAAATGTGTTGTATTATAACATGACGGCTAAACTATTCGGATAAATGAAGAATGTACTCACTTTTTTGGTGGGTACATTTTTTTGTTCTACCTTAAACAGAAGCGGCAACCCCGCTTCTTTTTTTGTTTACGCCGCTTCGTCTGTGCTTTACCGATTTCAAATCGGGAAAGTTTAAACGAGGATTTTTCATCTTGCTAGGAATATTTCAAATAGACTAACTACTGCACATTTTTGTGTAACTGTAGGCTCGGCTTTGGTGTCGGGCTTTTCTTTTGGATATGACTATTCGGAATTTTCAGCAATGAGATTTATCAAATATTGGGTTTGCTGGCTTTCCGTCATACCCTCCAAAACGCATTTAAAAGCCCCATACAGCGATTTTAGGAAGCGGTTAGTTTAACTACTACCAACGCATTAAAAACGCCGTACAGGGCTAAAATAGGACTATATGAGCGGCTAAACATATCTATTTGCTTTTATTTCTACTTTTTCTGTTCCCCTGTGCGTGTAACCATGTCTAAAAAATAAAATTGCCCTTTTTTATGGTGTCCAATATGTCTGAATACTCATGCGCGTAACCATGTGAGAGAAGCGTTTTTTATGTCAGAACATTTTGGAACTTTTGTCGATTTTCTCTTTGTTCGTTCTTTATTCAATCTCTTTCTATGTGATTTATTGCGATTTTTAGAACATTACATTTGTTACCATAATCACCGCCGCTCCTGTCTTGTTAGTGTTGCCCTCACATGGTTACGCGCGTAGGTACCATTAAGATAACAACCCAATTATACGCCCTACCGTTTTCATACATTAAGGACGTGAGGCGGCTGTGGATTGTTCAGTATATCGCAAAAACTTTTTATATCTGCCCTCTGTGGCTTCGCACCTTTTATCTTCACTTGCTCGACTACGAAACGCTTTTCTTCCCTATCAAAAGAGACAATGTCATATACCTCTGAAGCGGAATGTGTTTCTAATTTATTTAGTCTTTTATTTAATTCGTTCATTCTGTACCACCATCCAATTCTGCCGCAAGCTCGTAATTCTTCGGCGGTTATGTTCAATAATGAAGCTGATAACTTATCCGGTCTTGTTTTGCTTGCATTATGTCATGTATACGCCGTTCAATTACTTCCAACCGTGTTATGATTTGCTGTTTCATGTAATCCCCCGTTTATCAAATATTCTGCCAATCTTGGCATAATTCCATTGTTGCCATTGTCCACGCCTAACCATTCGATATTGGTTATTTTCGGGCTATCTCCCTTTATGCCATTAAGAGAAGCAAGCATAATTTCAACCACTTTAAGCCGCCGTTTCTCTCCGTTCTCAAAGGTCGCAACGCCTTTCAAGTCTTTTGATACTAAGGCTTCAAGCTCCGATAGCCTTGTTTCAATACTCTGTTTCATATTTCGCCCGTTCCTTTCATTCCTAATTTTTTAATACGTGATATTATATCTTTTAATATTCCAAAATCCTCTGTTTACTCTAACTACTGGCAACTATCAGCAGAATTAGCTTCTAACGCCTCAATACGGCTTAGTATCTCCGTTGTCTCGGTTAGCCGGATTGCATAGTCAAATATGCTCTTGGCGGCGTTTAAACGTACTTGCGGTGGTGTTTCAACATCGTTCATTATCTCAATGATAGTAGCGGTAGCTTCTTTTAATTTGACTTGTAAAAATGTCGTTGTATCTTTTAACATTTGCCCCTTAGCTTCATTATATCGCTTATTGAATTGTTCATCTTTAAGCCGTAAATAAATAGTGCTTTCGGGTACATTAATTGCTTCGCTTGCTTCTCTGACGGTGGGATATGCAAGCACAGCGTTCAGAATCAGAGTATCTTTATTATTTTTTGCCAATTTATCACCTCTCTATAATTTTGCTAAAATGCCGTCCATAACATCATCAAACGTTCGTTTTTTCAACCTCGCAAACCGAGCCATTACGTCTGCTTTGGTAATATTATATATAGGCTCTGTTTTTTTGGGTTTTATAAATTCTTGATATCTCGGGTATGTTGCATTGTGGTTATCATCTGTGAAGGTTTTACCAGTTCCCATAACCCAAAGCATATCGAATAAGTAATTTTTGTCTTGTACTTCCCGGGTATGTTTTTTGACTAAATAAATCATTAATGCATTAATAGGTAATACCCGCGGCATATCGCCAATATAGAAAACCGTTTCGTCAAATCCTATACTGGCTGCTATGCTAAAAAACTTTTCAATTCACTGTCTTGTAATAAAGACTTCAATTCTTTCATTGTTTCTGTAGCTTTTTGGTTGCCGATTTCCTCAACGGTTTTCCCATTAAAAGCTGATAAAATCTTATATACACCATCTTTGTGTTTTTGTAAGATAAGCGGTATTAAGCTTATAATACGCCGTAAACCAAACGCTGTAGTTGACTCGCCGTCTTGTTTTCCTTGATTGAAAATTGTCTTTACTTCTTCGTCTGCCATAATTACACCGAATTCAGGTGTGATAATCGTTAATACCTCTGTCATTTCATTTGTTGATAAATCAGATAATTTTTTCATGCTTACTTACACTCCTATTTTATTTTTTATTCACATTGTGTTTTTTCGTTATACTCATGCCATAATTTCAATATGTTCTGCAATTCTCCGGCTGTTGGTTTCCGACCTAATAAAGCGGCGAAACCGTCATAAATATATTTTTGTATGTTTGGCGGGTATTGGTCTTTATTCTCATTGCATTGATTTATCGTACCTTGGTTTAACCTTTTTCCGCGTTTAATAATTTTGCTCTTAAATTTTGGGTCTAGCGGCTTATTAAAAAGCTCTCGCAGTTCTTCCAACGATTTTTCCACTACCATTTTTACACCTCCTCGAAAACAATACTAATGTCGTTCCTAACTAAACTTAATTGTTATTTTCTTGCTCACCATGTATGCATTTCCTAATATATACCCGTAAAAGCACTATCCATATTTCGATAATCTTGCCTAAGAAACGCGGTAAAAATATAAACAGCTTTTTAGGCTTCGCAGCGAATAGAAAAATTAATTCATTACAAGTCATAATATCGAATGGGTTGCGACCCGCTTCAAATTCTTTTAATAGTTGTTGGTGGCGTATTTGTTGTTCTGTGGTTAATCCAGGAGGCATATCACGTGTGTATTTTTCCATTTTTATAACCCTCCAAATACTATTTTATTATGTGCAAAATCCTGAAACACTTGTGTAAGTTTAACAACATCGTCCACTTTATCAACGTCAACGCTTAATGTAATATGCTGTACTACAGTTGGTGACGCTGAACCGGTTGTTGTGCCTGCGTTTATGGTAGAGGCTTGTATAGGGTTTGAAATAGATTGATTTATCCCGGTATCAAATAAACCGCTTCCAATGCTTCCGTTAAAGCCATTAGAGCTAAAATTCAATCCGTAGTCTACATTTCCACCCAAACCCCCGAAAACATTGTCTACCGCTTTATTGACTGCGTTTTCCATACCCAATACGCCATTGATGAAGCCTTGACCTACGTTTTTACCAAATCCGGCAAATACGGTTGAGGGGGAATGTATACCAAGAACATCTTTTATCCCGTCCATAATGCCTTTACCGAAATCCTTAATAGCTTTTACAGCATTTTCAAACTTTTCTTTTACGCCGTTTATAAATCCTTCTACCATATCATGTGCTGCTTCTTTAATTTTTTCCGGTAATTCTTTAAAGAATGTCACTACACTTTCAATAAAGTTCGGTATAATTTGTTTTGCTTTGTCAGTCATTTCTTTTACCCAATCTTTAAAATCCTGCACAATATCCTTAAAAAATTGAGCTATCTTCTTAGGCAATTCCTTTACCTTAGCAATTAAGCTATCAACCCATTCTTTGAATTTTGGATTAAGGTCATAAAGAAGTTTTAATGCTCCTTGAATCGGGTTAACA
>JALQSN010000393.1:0-46461 GCA_023690525.1 Holotrichia oblita | reverse complement strand
TATACGAACAAAGCTAAAAAAATATTCTATAAGCTTTTTATGAAGCGCGGATATGACGAAAAGCAAGACAGCTTTTATAATACGGATTATTATGATAACTACAGCTTTGTCAAAAATAACATTGACAATACTACAGCGGTCACCGTGACGGTGTTTAACCGCCTGATAACCGCCGTGTTAAGACTTATTATATCCGGAGTCGCCATATCTGTTTTTAACCCTGTTATACTTGTGTATGTGTTTCTTATTTCATGCGTTATGGTAGTAATCAACCGAAAGATTGTAAAAAAACGAGTAGAATTGAACGAAGAATATGTGAACGCTGAACGGAAAACCGATTATTATAAGGAGCTGCTGACCGGCAAAGCTCATGCCAAAGAGTTGCGCATATTTCGTTTAAAAGATATGTTGTTGGACAAGTGGAACGATACATACAGGACATTTTCGTTTGGTAAATACCGGTTTGAAAAACGGGCAATGTTTATTTCAAGTATACCGAATACTCTACAGCAGATATTTGGATGCGGTCTGACGCTTTATTTTTTATACCTGACATATACAAAATCCATGTCGGTCAGCGATTTTACATTTCTGTACAGTATGATGTGGTCACTAATGTGGGGTGTCACGAGCATCATTGATGTTGTCACAAGGGAACTGGCTGAAAACATGAAATACGCCGATAAATATGAAAGCTTTACTGGCACGTTGGATAAGAATAGTTTAAGTTGTGTTTCATCAAAAACTCCTGCGGATCCTTCAAAATCAGAGAGACTGTTAGATAAAATTGAACTTCAAGACGTTTCATACGCTTATCCCAATCAAGAAGGACGCGCTGTTGATCACATCAGCCTTACAATACGAAGGGGCGAGATAGTCAGCTTGCTTGGATACAACGGCAGCGGCAAGACGACGCTTTCCAAAATCATATGCGGTATGCTTGAGGATTACAGCGGCACAGTCAGGCTCAACGGCAAAGATATCAAGGATATACAACGCGAAGAGCTGTTTCGGTATTTTGGCGTAGGTTTTCAGGATTATACGCGATATAGCCTTACACTTCGTGAGAACATCGGGTTTGGCATGGTTGAGATGATGAATAATGAGGCGGAAATCGACAAAGCCATTGCTAAAGGTAATCTTTCCGAGGTTATACAGCGTCTTTCAGATGGAAAGGATTCAATTATCGGTAAGGAATACGATAAAGACGGGCAGGAATTGTCTGGCGGACAATGGCAGCGTGTTATTCTGTCACGTGCCTATATGGGCGATCCAGAATTTCTCATATTAGACGAACCGACCGCTTCCATTGACCCTTTGGAAGAAATGCGTATGCTTTCGCATTTTAGGGATATTTGCCAAGGCAAGACAGCCTTGCTCATTTCACACCGCATAGGCTTCGCACGGATGTCAGACCGTATCTGCGTTATGGAAAACGGAAACATTGTTGAGGATGGAACACATGATGAACTCATGACCCTGCATGGGCGTTATTATGAACTGTTCACCTCACAGCAGTCTTTGTATATGGAGGAGGCGAAAAGCAATGCACGATAAAGAAAAGAGTAAGGAAAAAGGCTACACATTAAAGGCTTTGAGCAGGGCAAACTCCATTGCTATGGAATCTAATCGCAAAGCATATATAACATATATCGTACTGTCATTACTCATGGCCGCGAATACATTTGTTTCACTCGCTTCAACCGAATACACCATCAACAGCGCTTATGACCTTTTCACTGGTTCTTCTGATTTTGTTTCCGTAGTGCCCGGTATATTGTTACTCAAGCTTGCGACACTTAGTTTTTCGTATTTAGATATTGGACGCCGAATGGCGGAAAACCGCTTGTTTCTTGACGTGACATATTATTTTGAAAAAAATTTGAATAATAAATTAGCTGATATTAAGTGGGATTACTTCGAAAGCCATGATACGCACTTAAAAATCCACGAGGTACGCTCTCAATCTCTTGAAATCGTTAAAAAAATGCTTGGTAATATCGCCATGTATTTACAGGCTATACCAATGGTTGTGATATTTTCATATTATTTGTCACAAATCAATTTATTTGCGGTTGTTGTTTATATAGCCTTGGTTATACTGCTCAACGGAACATCCGGACGAATATTTGAAAGCATTCGCAATTTGTGGGAGGAGTTACAGCCGTATACCCAGAAGCAAAAATACTTTTTCAATATGACTGGAGACAAAATATCGCATCAGGAGTACAAATTCAACCGTTTGTATGATTACACCTCGTCAAAGTGGGAGGAGCTTTATGATAAAGAATATAAAACAAGGTTAAAAATATTCGGTAAATACGAAATCACCATGCAAATATCTCGGGTTGTCATGAATATACCATATATTTTGATGCTTATTTATGTAGCGTATGAGATAGCAATGGGAAAGCATGGAATCGGATTTTTACTTATGTGCAATCAATTGTTTAATAATGTCCTCGATACGTTGTTCGGCGTATATTATCGTATTATAGATGACCGCACTAACTGTAAATTTATTAAGTTTTATGACGAGATTAACGCGTTAGAAAACGCGCCGATAACGGTAAATGATATGCTTGCGAATAGTATCGACATGAAGAATGTTACCTATATATACCCACAGTCGGAGCACAAGGCGTTGAATGGATTGAACCTGTCAATAAAGAAAGGTGAAAAAATAGCGGTTGTAGGCGTAAACGGAAGCGGTAAGACCACCTGTTCAAACATACTTATGTCGCTTACTGACGCATTTTCCGGCAGTATCCGAAGCGGTAAAAAAGATGTTCGTCCCGGTGGTAGTGTATCGTGCATCATACAAGATTTTACACAATACCAATTGACCATTCGTGAAAATATCGAAGCAGGCGACCCCAGCAGGCGTTTTAGCGATAGCGAGATTATTAACATACTTGAAAAAGTCGGTTTAAAAGATATTGTTGCTGGTTTTGAGAGCGGCATTTACACGACACTCGGACAACTTGATAAAGGCATTGAATTGTCCAAAGGTCAATGGCAAAGATTAGCAATTGCCCGTTTGTTGGCAAAGTCTGACGCATCGATATGGATATTGGACGAACCGACAGCCTACCTCGATCCGCTTGCGGAGATTGAAATATATAACATGATATATGACCTAGCAGAAGATCGGACTGTGTTGTTCATATCACACAGGCTCGGCTTCGCTAAACGTGCCGATAGGATTGCCGTGTTTGAGGGTGGTGTGATCGTTGAAGAAGGTACCCACCCCGAGCTTATTACAAAAGGCAGAGTCTACAAAACGATGTATCATAATCAGGAAAGCTGGTACGCCTAGTGGTGCTACGCTATGATTTTGGGAGTGTGGCTTTTGTTGTGCAAAAAATAGTTGATTGCTCGTATAAAAGTCAATATCATACAAGAGATGGATACAAAAGTATGCTATAATCCTATTCGGAAATAGAGGTGACATTATGACTAAACGAGAGAAGCGCTTAGTCTGTTTCGATAACGAATTAAAAATTGAGCATATCGCTTCAGTGGAATTATGCAGAAATTTCCCGATCACTTTCATGAGTATTATGTCATTGGCTTTGTGGAGTGTGGTCGCTGGTATTTAACTTGTAAAAACAAAGGCTATACCATAGAAGCAGGGGATTTGCTAATGTTTAATCCATTAGATAATCATGCTTGCCATCAGGTGTATAATAAACCGTTAGATTGGCGGTGTATCAATATCAATGAGGATGTATTGCGGGAGATTGTCAAACAAATTACAGGCATAGATTATATTCCGAAGTTTACTACTACCGTTGCCTATCGTGGTGAAGCCGTATCGCTTTTGCGGGAACTGCACGACTTGATTATGGAGCAACAGATGGACTTTGAAAAGAAGAAATATTCTTTTTTCTCATAGAACATCTGATTACGGAATATACCGAACCAACGCAAGAGAGCCTTTCAGCAACAAGCGAGGAGATTCAAAAAGCTTGTACCTACATGGAAAGCAACCTTGTGGAATTGATTACACTGGATGATTTAAGTAGACTGTCTGGCTTAAACAAATATACATTATTAAGGAATTTTACGAAGCAACGGGGCATGACACCTTACCAATATCTTGAAACAATACGAATTGGCGAAGCAAAAAATATTGGAAAAAGGTGTAGACCCTTTAGATGCTGCCATGCAGATGGGTTTTTCAGACCAAAGCCATTTTACAAAGTTTTTTAAAAAGCTAATCAGGCTTATTCCAAAACAATACGGTGATATATTCAAAGAAAATAAAGGCTAACCCCATAACAAGGAGTGTTATATTTGAAAACAAACCAAGAGATTGCCGGACACATGGCGGCGGTCATTACGATTTTGATATGGGGAACAACCTTTATATCCACGAAAATACTGCTTCTTACCTTTACTCCGATTGAAATTTTATTTTATCGTTTCAGTATAGGCTTGATTACACTAACAATCATATTTCCACGTAGATTGAAAAGGACGAATATTAAACAGGAATTGATGTTTACGGGGGCCGAATTGTGCGGGGTTACGCTGTATTTTCCTTTTAGAGAATATTGCTTTAACCTATACGCTGGTTTCCAATGCTGGGGTTATTATTTTTGTTGCGTCCTTTTTTACATCGATACTTTCCCATTGGTTTTTAGATAACGAAAAATTAAGGGCAAACTTTTTCGCCGGCTTTGTTGTTGCCATAGCAGGGATTATTCTTATCAATTTCAATGGGAGCATAATTTTGAAGCTCAATCTGATTGGCGACCTGTTAGCGTTTTTGGCTGCCGTCGTATGGGCGAGTTACTCAATCCTGACAAGGAAAATCAGCGGGTTTGGAATAGCATTATACAGACTACCCGAAAGATATTTATATATGGGTTGCTCTTTATGATATTTACTCTGTTTATGTTTCCTTTTGAGTAGGGCATAGAAAAATTTTTACAGCCTACTAACCTATTCAATATCTTGTTTCTTGGCTTGGGTGCGTCGGCCTTCTGCTTTGTTACATGGAATACGGCAGTCAAGATTTTGAGCGCAGTAAAAACAAGTATCTATATTTATGTAGTTCCGGCTATTACCTTTACAACTTCTATTCTTGTATTACATGAAAAAATAACATGGTTTGCAGTTTACCGAACGATTCTTACAACAGTGGTGGGACTGTTTATATCTGAAAAAACAATGGAAATCACTAAAAAGGAGCAATGAAATGGAAACACAAGAATTAAAGTTTGTAATAGTAATTGATGAAAACTTACCATTAGGGATTATCACAAATACCGTCGCTGTGATGGGTATCACCCTCGGCAAACAATTTCCTCACACTGTTGGGGATGATATATATGACCAAACAGGTAACAGTCACTTAGGATTATTAAGTTTCCAGTACCTATTTTAACAGGAAATCCCAGGATAATAAAAGAATTAAGAGAAAAGCTATACCAGCCGGAATTTAATAAACTAACGGCAGTCGATTTTTCGGACGTTGCCCAAAGTTGCAAAACATATAACAAGTTTATAGGTAAAATCGCTAATGTTCCAGAGCGCCACCTAAACTATTTTGGCATAGCAATCTGCGGAAATAAAAAGCAAGTGAATAAACTGACTGGAAGTATGGCGTTGCTCCGCTAATAAGCATATGGCATATTAAAGAAAAACCCAGGTAATATTGTAATCAGTAAAATTATCTGCACAACACTAAGCCGTACTTTCCAAAGGCACAATTACTTCTATGTAAAGAACGCGCAAGATTTACTCGTCTTAAACCTTTGACATATGTTAAAGAAACGAGTGTAAAAATGAGTTTTTTGAGGTGTGGAAATTATGGTAAAGTGGATTAGTTTAACACAAAATCTATATTTTGGTTTCTTTGTATTAGGTCTGGTCTTTTTCATCTTGCAAGAATTGCCCTATATCATTATGCCGTTGATACCTTTAGAATCAAACCCTCTTATGGAGATGCAAGATAAATCAGTAGTTTTGAATGCTATTGAGAAAGTGCTTGGCGTTTCATGCATTCTGGTAATACTATTTCTTGTGCGCGATGATGCTAAATGGTTCTCGATTAGTACACCAAAAGAAATAGTCTTTTTTAGTATTGCGATCATGGCAATTATTGGATACTTTATAGGTTGGATATTTTACTATTGTGGCTTTCAAAATCTGCCACTAATACTGTACTCTTTAGTTGCTCTGCCGCCGATATATTATGCTTTTATTGGGCTATGGCGTGGAAATTATGTTCTCGCAGTTCTCGGTGGTATGTTTTTGTTAGCGCATATATCAAATGTATGGAATAACTTGAAATAGTAGCAAAATTTAATTTATACATCTTTGTTTCCATATGCGTAATAGACCGATATCGTGGCTTTTAAAATGAATAAAGTTACCTGTAAAAATCTTGATATATACAATTTTGTATGTTATATTAAAACATAAGCATGAACGCAACGGAGTTCTGCAAGGGGATACGATCTTCAACAGATAGCCTGACCTTGGTATCTTGAATTTAATTGATCTTAAAAAATCTGTTCCTGTAGGTTTTTTTGTTGTCCGTAGGAAGCGTTTTTGTTTGTATAGTAGTATGATATTCCGGTTTTAGCATGGTGATTATTGTTGTTTTATTACTAACAAAGCGGGCTTAGAAAGATTAAATCCCATAAGATGTTCGGCTACACGGCCACAGTTTCATGCTATCCGAATTATCCAAAGTCCGCTCTCTTTCTCGGAGAGTTTTTTTATTTAGATGGACTTCGGATAGTTTACTTACGATAAGGTGTAGAAATTTATATAGTATATTATATATAATATACTATATCTGTATTAGAATTTATGTGAGGTGATTCTATGAGAAAGGCACTTTGTGGATTTTTAGCATCGGTGGCGCTCACAACAACATTATTTTCTGGTGTAACAGCTTACGCTCAAACTGCCGACCAGTCGGCAAACCTAAAGGTGAAGGTTGTATCCTCCGGTTTGTCAATCAGCAATGATTTTTATTATCCATTGACAAAAATCAGCGGCGATTTGATTGTCGTTTCCCAGGACGGCAAATATGGGTACGCTGACTTGAACGGAATGATTGTCATACCCTGCAAATACAAAAAGGCTTGACCGTTTGTGACGCTTATCAACGAAATTGGCTTGGTTCTTGGGCAGAATGATAAGTATTATACGGTCGACATCTCAGGGACAGAAAAACCGTTGACCTATAATGGCAAGCAGCTTGATATAAGAACCCATCCTCAATAAATTACAACTAACACCGGACTATGCTATAATATCTCAATGATAGTCATTGGAGATGATATTAGATGAGATACAGCACAGATTTAACGGATAAACAATGGGCGATAGTGAGAGAAATTGTAGGGAAGGAAAAACGCGGCAAGCACTTTGTAAAGCACAGTAAACGCGAACTTATCAATGCTGTTTTATATCTCAATAAAACAGGCTGCCAATGGGCGCTCTTGCCTAAAGACTTTCGGCCATACAAAACTGTTTCGTCATTTTACCATCGAGCCAAGCAATCAGGGCTATGGGAAAAAATCATGTCTGCCCTCGTTAAAAAAAATCAGGAAAAAGCAGGGCGTAAACCTGCGCCTTCCTACGCCATTATAGATTCGCAAAGCGTGAAAACCATGTATGCGTCTGATGAAAGAGGTTTTGATGGCGGCAAGAAGATAAAGGGCAGAAAACGTCATACCGTGACAGATACCATGGGCAATCTTCTTGCTGTAAAAGTTCATGCGGCAAATATCCACGATACTGTGGCAGGTGAGGAAGTTTTTAAGACCGCTTTTGCAAAATATCCATCTATCAAGGGTTGTACCGCTGACGCAGGTTATCGCAAGACTTTCGTAAATGCCCTAAAAATAATGGGTATCCCTGTTGACATTATCGAAAAAATTATGCCCAAGGGGTGGGCGGTATTACCCATTCGCTGGATAGTGGAACGAACCTTTGGTTGGGCGTGCCACTCCCGCAGGCTCTCTAAAGATTACGAGATTTCATGCGTGTCGGCTCAGAATATGTTTATGATTTCTCATATCGCTACGTTGCTTAGGCGTTTTTGAGGATGGGTTCTAAATTCCGATTTGCAGCCGCAATGGTTATATGATAACGGTTTAATTTCACTTGCTTCGGATGAGGTTAAACCTAATGCCTCTTATATCAATTCGGATGGGAAAACGATACTGCCGCTGGATTATTATGATTTCTTGGGTTTTAGCAGCAGTAATTTTTATTTGTTAAGCAGTAAAGGCATTTATGACAATACAGGAGATTTGATTACGGAATGGAAAGATGGGATGTATATTGATCTTGGGCAGGCTATCGGTCACGCCTCTATATCCAATGGGCTTTATCCCGTTCTATATCAAGAGTGAAGGCGATACGTTTAAATATGGTTATGCCGATTTAAGCGGTAATACTGTGATTCAGCCTACATATGACAGTGCAATGCCCTTTTCAAACGGTTATGCGGTGGTTCAGAAGGACGGCAAAGAATTTACGATCAACGCCAAAAATGAAAAATGTACTTCGGATTTTTCTTTAAATGAACTGCAATTCGGGAATATGGCCGATTGCTTTGTTACATATGACAAACTGCTGGATAACAATAGGGAGACATTGTTCACCTGTGAAAAAGGAACGAATTTTGCCAACATTAATTGTGTTTACAGAATGCAAGACAAGAACATAAATCCTGTTTATATTATCCAGAACGATAATAACAAGCGTGGTGCGGTAGACAAATATGGCAATCAGCTTCTCCCCTTTGAGTATGATTTCATAAACCTGTTTATCAACGGCTATTCAACCGGCGTTAAGGATGGCAAGTTGTACGTTTTCAGGCTTCTGAACATGCCTGTTGCCGATCCACAGCCGGCTTCCACCGATGAAATCTTGTATACAAATTATAAGCTCGACGTTTCTCTTACCTTGCCGGCTTCATGGAAAGGAGAGTATGAGATTAAAGAAAGTAGCAGTAGCATAACCTTTCTGCATAAAGCCTCCGAAGACAATAACGGAGGCGGTCTTTTATTTTGCGTTGCTCGCCATGACGATATGTGGACGCCTGATGCAATGGAGAGGGGCGCCAATAGCTTTGCAATGCTGACGGATAAATACACCTATACATTTATCAGGGCGACCGGTGTGGAATACACTGACACATCGGAAGCCGAGTACAAAAAACTGGAGGCAGATATTTCATCCATCAAAAAAACGATTCAAAACATAGCAATAACCAACATCGCCGATCCTACATACGATGCCGTAGGTAAGACTGATGAAAACGGATTAACGGACGACTACATTTACACTTTTGCGAAAGGCTCGATTGACGCCGCCTCCGGAGATTGCCTGCTAATGATCAACGGCTCGTTTTCTGCCACAAAAGTCATTATTGTGAACAACCGTACCCTTGTACCCATCAGGGTTATATCGGAAGCCTTCGGTACCAATGTTTTATGGGACAGCTCGACCAATACGGTGAGAATCTACAATGGAAATGGAGATAATAACCAAATATTGTTGAAAATCGGTGATAAAACAGCAATTGTTTATGGAAAGACAATTACATTAGACGTAGCTCCGATCATAGACAACGGATTGACCTATGTTCCAATCCGTTTTGTCAGCGAAATTCTTAATAAGGCTGTAGGTTATTTACCGAATGTGGGCGAAAATAACACCAAAATTGTTTTGGCTATAAACCCGGTAGTGTGGGTAGACGATAGTGTGCAGATTGATGAAAAAACGGTCAATGCTACGCTGGCAAGTTTAAAATTTCAATTCAAAGAGGGCTTGGCATATATGAAAGCCAATTATTCCACAGATATACACTATGAAAACATAGATGCAAAAACAATGGAGTCTACATTTGCTAAGATAGAAAACGACATTCAAAAAACGCAATGCATCGGGCAAGTGGGGCGTTACCTTGTATTTCAAGGGCCTTATTTAACTCTGGTCGACCTCAATTCGGGTGAGACTTATTTCTATGGTTCAGGTAGTGCTTTTTGTCGAATTCATAAAGCGAACATGAATGATGTTGAAGTGTTCGGAGTAGGGTATTTTTTCGGGTAGGGTCGATAAGGTCAGAGATGTTATTTAAGAATTACCTAAAAATTATTAGCTACCGACAAATCTAGATGGTAGCGTACTGCAACGAATTTATATAATGTTTAGTAAAGAGATTTATGTGATAAGCGATAATAGATATACAAAAGAATACCGCAATAGAAATTTTGACAGAGGTATTGAAAACTACCCCAATCGAAGTAATGAGGTTTCAAAATGGTTATTGCCATAGCGTGTATTATGTTAAAACCGAGCAGGACAAATTTGTGTTACGGATAACAGGCGAGGATAATAAGGATTATTATTATAGTTCGCTTAAATGGCTTCTTGAGCTTGGAAATCTCAATATACCTGTACCAAGAATTATTAATCATGGACAGTATGGCGATGTGTTTTTTACACTTATATCTTTTATTCAGCGAAAAGATATGGGCGAAGTATACCATATACTGAGCGATTCACAAAAACATGGTATTGTTAGGGAATTAACATCTATACAGAAAAAAGTTTCAACCTTGCTATCGACCGGATTATATGGTTATCCACATTCCGAAAATAGCAATTCATTCCGAACTTGGATTGAGTATCTGCAAACCCTTTTAAATAGGTCTTTTGAGCAGATACAGAAAAATAGTATATTTAACACAAGCGTTTGTGATAATGTTACATCAATTATGGACGAGTTTACCGAATACTTTTCAAGCCTACCGTCAATAGCGTTTTTAGACGATATAACAACTAAAAACGTTCTTATTTATGACGGTAAATTATTCGGGATTTGACATTGATGAGATTTGTTACAGTGACTTGCTTTTGGTTATAGGACTAACAAATATGGCTTTGCTTAAAATGAAAGTTGATACAAAATATATAGACTATTGGCTCAACGAAATGAATGTTAATGAAATTCAACAAAGAGTCGTTGTCTTTTATACTTTGTTATTCTGTATAGACTTTATGGGAGAGCAAGGCATGCAATTTGATAATAGAAATATTGTATCTGCCAATCAAAGCATTATTGAACTTTTAGAATATCCTTATAATAAATTGATAGAAAACTTGACAAACAAATGATAAATGACTGTGTGTTATAAGCATTTAGTAATGTATGTTAGAGGATAGAGGCATTTCGTAATTAAGAGCACTTCCAAAAACCTCTTAAAAATCGTTTTTTGACTTTTGAAAATCGTTAATTTAAGCCATTCTTAATTTGCAAAAGAGGTTTTTGGAAGTGCCCTTAATAAGATTATCTAAGCTATCTATTTGCCTTAGTTTCCTATTGCAGGGCGATAAGTTGAACAAGATGTAAATAGGCTAAAGGATAGAATATTGACGAAAAGAGGTATATTTATGAAATATTTTATTGTTGATGCTTTTACCGACAAAGTATTTAAAGGCAATCAAGCTGGAGTGTGTCTCGTTGATCGCCCCATTGATGATGAAACAATGCAAAATATAGCGGCAGAAAACAACCTTGCGGAAACAGCGTTTATTATACCAAAAGGAAATGAGTTCGATTTGCGCTGGTTTACCCCAGAGGTCGAGATGGATTTGTGCGGACACGCCACGCTCGCAAGCGCATACATTCTCTCAACTATTGTTGATACTTCTCTGGGTGTGATGCGGTTTCATACATTAAGTGGTATGCTGACGGTTTCAAAACTGAATAATCTATTTGAAATGGATTTTCCCTCTCGTAAACCAATTGAGAGACCCGTTGACACTTTGATGGCACAGGCACTTGGGGTTCCTGTGTTGGAAGCGCATTCGTCCAGAGATACGTTGTTGCTTGTAGAAAATGAGGATGTGGTCAAGATGTTGAAGCCCGACCTTGCGCTTCTCCGTCGGATTCCGGAATGTTTTGCCATAATTGTTACTGCTCCGGGGACAGAAGTTGATTTTGTATCAAGGTTTTTTGCGCCCAATGCCGGAATACCGGAAGACCCCGTTACAGGCTCATCCCACTCCACGCTGATACCATTTTGGGCCGAACGGCTAAAGAAGGAAAAAATGGTTGCAAGGCAATTATCAAAACGTGGTGGAACGCTCTATTGTGAGAACTGTTGTGAGCGTGTAAAGATATCGGGTCGGGCAGCTCTATATCTGACTGGTGAGATTCATGTTTAGTCAATCTTAACACCAGTCACTCAATTATATGGCTCGCCTTAGTCTCCGATTGCAATTTAGAGCTAATAAACGAAGTAAAAGACTTATGGTAAATGTAGGCGCCAATCCTCACCGTTTCAGGTGAATCAAAAATTGACGAAAAATACGGCCGGCAAATGTGGGTTGTCAAATACGAAGAAACTTTACCGACCATAGCTTTAGGTATTAAAAAATATCTAGAAAGCGATCTTATCAAGACAGCGGTAAATGGCGAAAGTCGTGTCCGACAACGCAAAACACTCACGGGTATTTATACTCAATGTCTCTGTATGGCTAAATGGGGATTGCCTAAACCCGTAAATCTCGGGCATGGCTACACAGCTCCCATAGTAGTCCGAGAACCCTGAATCGACAGAGATGGCCGTAAAACAGAAGCGGGAAATCCGCTCACATAAGGCAAAGCCAGATAAAACCGGCCGACACCATAGCAAGCCGATGAAAAAGTCGGCGTGTAGCAAAGGGGAACGATTTGTCTACTAGTATCCAAAGAAGGAAGGCGCGGAGGCGTTATGCGAAATCCGACAGAGGTGCTAACAAGTTTGACCGAAAAATCGAAAGATAAGATGTACAAGTTTCAACGACTTTATCGGAATTTGTATAACCCAGCGTTTTACTGGATGGCATATAAAAATATCTATGCCAACAAAGGTAGCATGACACCGGGAACGGATGGAACGACTATAAGCGGAATGAACTAACGCTGAATAGGGAAAATTATTACGTCCCTAAAAAGACCACAGTTATAAACCGAATCCAGTACGGCGCGAATACATCAGCAAGAAAGGCAGTACGAAGAATCGCCCGCTGGGAATACCGTGGGCAAATGACAAGTTGGTACAAGAAGTAGTGAGGATGATTCTTGCAAGCATTTTTGAGCAAAACTTTTCAAAGAAGTCACATGGATTTATGGCGAAAAGAAGCTATCACATTGCTTTACTACAGATACAGGACACCTTTACAGGCGTAAACTGGTTTGTTGAGGGCGACGTAGTCGTTCTGATCATGCTGTGGCAATGATCAATCAGGTGGTTGCGGATAACCTTTGAAGCGTATGTTTCAAACAAAACTGAACCGTTAAATGTTTTTGTAGCAGTACAAAGACCTATGCTGCCTTCCTGAAACAAGTCGTCATAACTCAAGCCATTAATAGTGTAGTTAGGTGCCGAAATAGTTGAGAAGATCATGAAATTGCTGGACAAGCATAGTAGCGATTTGAAATGGGTTGACAGCGATCAATCTTTTATACATTGTCATTTTCGCCCGGCGAATATGATTGTGGATAACAATAATACCATTTATATTATGGATTGGGGAAGCACAGACTTTGGGCATATACTAGTGGATTTATGGACTTTTTTTCAGGTATCGCCATTGCTTCAGTCAGGAAGATTTCTTTATATTTGAACAAACCTATAATAACGTTGCGTCGGTTCAGTTGCCGGAGGGAGGATTAGACGTCATTAACACTCCTGCGGGATTTGGTCAATCCTTTGCAAATGATTGGGACGCAGCAAGAACAGCTAAAATAAGAAGATTTGAGAACTGTGATTTTAACATAATAGAGTATTTTGAATCCAGGGTTTTTTTAATATTTTTAAGCTATTATTAATATATGTGAAGACGATGGAAAGTGAACTCGTTTATTTTCTTCTACTTATCTTTAATTGTTCTTATTTTTACAGCAAATTCGAATTTCATACAGAAGAACTTCAGTGTTAGTCCGTATGAAATTCTGAAATTGCCATAAATAGTCCTTATTCCGCTGGTTCAGGCGTTGTTATGTTTGGTGGTGTGGTTGCTGTATTTTGTTTCAAAGTGCTGATATCCAAAATCAAACCAGCATCTCCACTTTGAACTTGAGGCAATTCGCCATTCCATTTTTGGATCCATTCCAATTGAATATTGTTTTCGTTTAATGCTTCGTTTTGTAGTCTGTAACTTTCTGCTCTTCCTTCTGCCTCAATTTTGAGTGCGTTTGCCTGTCCCTGGGATTGGATTTTGATTCTTTCAGCCTCGGCTTTTGCTTTTTCAATGTTGGTCTGGTTTTCGATATCCGCCTGTTTTTTCATTTGCTCTGCGACCTGCTTGTTTTCAACAGCTTTTATGTATTCTTCACTAAAATCAAAGTCCAGGATATTAAATGCGATTACATCAATTCCGTATTTGTTCATTTCTGTATTTAATGTATCCATAATCTCGTCTGAAACCTTTTGTCTTTCACTTACAAGCTGTTCTGCTGTATAGTAAGCACAAACGCTTTTTAACGCTTCGTGAGTAGCGGGAACGATTAAGACATCCTCAAACAAAGTTCCAATATCCTTGTACAAACTAAATGTCTGTGTTTTAGAAACCTTGTAGTTGACCGCCAGAGATGCAGAAACAGTTTGAATATCCTTACTGAACGCTTCTGTAACTACTTCCATTTTTTGTACGCGATTATCCATAGCAACGATTGTCTGTACGAAAGGTGTTTTAAAATGAATTCCCTCGTCCAGTGGTGTATCCTGTACCTTCCCAAAAGTTAAAAGAATTCCGGTATGTCCTACTGGTACAATGGATATGGATAAGAGTAAAACAGCGACGATCACAAAAATTCCAACGATTAAACCGACGATATTCTTTGCGACTTTTTTACTTGCTTCCATATAATATAACCTCCTTTTATAATATTAGCAGTTTGCCTGCCACGGCCAGCAATAAATCTGTCAAATATAAGCAAAATAGCTGTACTTCCGCAACTTTGGATAAAAGAAACCTTAGACAGATCAAATGAATAAAGCTATTACCTATTCTTCATGCTTTAATGGCAGTCAAAGTTCTATTAATTATATCATATATATTCTATTTTGTCGAAGTAGAATTCTGCGAACTCAAGTAAAGAACAGGGGTATTTATCTGTGCCCTAGACAGTAGACTTTTTACAAAACCAAGTAAGCGTTTGCATTATGAAAAGTTACTATAATCAAACACAAGGGAATGAGAATAATAACCATAAAACTTGAGGAGAGATGGGAATGGTAACATCCAAAAAGGAGTTTAAAGAGTAGGCAATAAAGATGACGACCGAATTGGGCGCATCAAAAACAGTGTAAGATTTAAGGATACCAGCTAATACATTATATAATACATGCGAGCGAAATCTCAAGGAGAACGGACGCATGTATAGCAAACGTTCTTGAAAATAACGAAAAGAATATTAAAATGTAGTCATGGCATATCCATTGATTTTTAGAAAAAAAGCTCTTGATGCAGTTCGTAGTAGTGGTACCAAAAAAGAGGTTAACGAAATATTTGATCTCAATAATAATCCTCTATTCAAACCGATACAAGTTATATCGAAATCAGGAAGCTTCACGCGAATTTCGTTCTACCCAAAAGGAGAAGCAAAAAAATCCTTTAACACAGGCAGATAAAGCCAACAAACGTAAAATAACAGAAGATCGCATGACAAATGAACATGCCATTGGTTTTGTCAAAAGATTTCGAATCATCTTGGGACGTTATCGTAATC
Source organism: Holotrichia oblita (assembly GCA_023690525.1). Classification (NCBI taxonomy): domain Eukaryota; kingdom Metazoa; phylum Arthropoda; class Insecta; order Coleoptera; family Scarabaeidae; genus Holotrichia; species Holotrichia oblita. The sequence continues at coordinate 30,701 of JALQSN010000393.1, read as the reverse complement.
GTAGAAAAAGATTTGTGGTTCGTGTAATTATGACATAGCTCTTTAGGTTGTACCGCAAGTCTATTTCCTTTGACCTTTGGCATTGGAGTTGCCAGTACCATATTTAGCCGTAAACTTACCGATAAAATAATGAACAATCAAAATCTACAACTTAGCTGGAATGAAATCTCAGAAGCAAATTGTTATATAGTTATTATCTGAATTCCCGAATCATTTTAACTTACGAGCAGATGAATCTAAAAGGTTCCAAAAATAAAAATATCCTTTATTTGCTTAGCAAGAGGGCGAAGGAGATAATGCTCTTTAATTGTAGCCGATTTTATTTTTTCTAGCATACTAAACAATTTATCAAAAGTCATATTTTTGAATAGCTCGTGCTGCCACATAAAATTATGAATATAAAATGAGAGAATTAGCGCTATAAATGCTACAAAAGTTTTGTTTTTAACGCGTTTATTGTTGTGTACTCGTAAACGCTCTAACCCCAAACTGTTTTTGTATTTCCAAAAGCCTTTTGCAACAACATCCTTCATGTAGTAACTATCGAAAGCTTTTTGTGGGTTATCAATATGGTTGCTAAGCAGTATAAACTATCCCACGCTTTCCAACAATTTTTTTCGTATATTAACTGAATTAACTTGTTCATTTTCTGATTTTTGTAACTCCAGGTATTTCTGTATATCTTTCTTATGCTTTTTTCTGTGAGCGTCATTTGCGGTAATCTCTGTTTAACCATAAAGCTTATTACGTTCTTTAATGAGTTTTTCCGGGTCGAAATATATATGTGCATGAAATTTATGTTCACCATTTGTCTAAGGACACTTCCTGTAGATACTGCGAATAGGTAGTCCCTTGGTTTTGATTGCATTTTCAATCTGATCAATGCTTTTGCGCTCAGTATCACCATTTGCTTAGCCAACTTATTCGTAAATAACATAGCCACCAGAAAACGCACTTTTTTCCAAGCATCATATTAATTTTTTTGTGCTGTAAAAACCCCTATCCATAACGATCATACAATGGCACGAACCTCTGAAGTCGTGTTTTCTAGTGTGGATACACCACCCAAACTTCCAATGTAGTTAGTTTGAAATACAGACAGTCTTGACTCCCTATCGTACAACAACCATAGATTTATTTGAGGAAGTTTTCATGCTTAGCGAAATTGGTAATATTAACCTGCTTTGATGCGCCGAGAAAACTGCAGGTGTTGACGTAAAAGTTACACAATCCAACGAGTTTACCGGAACAAAAACAAAATATCAAAATGCGATTCACCATATTTAAAGGCGAGCTATCGGCAATGGCCCAATGGAGGCTTTCTGGGGTACTCTTTGTACTATTTACAGCGATTTAGGCGATTATGACACTCTTAAAGCCGCCATTGAGAGCTACATAGATTTTTACAATGGTAGCCGTTATCAGAAAAAACTCGGTGATTTGGTTCCATTGGAATTTGGCGCTATGCTTTTGGCGGTATAAAAAAGTCATCTGCTTTTTACAGCAGCTGGCATTAGTAATTTTTTTATTTTTTATCTGTCTACCTGACAGGGGGCAATTCATAAGATTGTACGAGGATGGCTTGAGAAGTATAATAACCCTGTAGAGTTCAAGGATCAACAGGATGGGAGAAATGACTATATGATTAAAAGGACGAAAAAGCAGCCTAGAAGAGCATATTGAGATTGTCAGTCATTGTATAGCCAAATCCAAAGCAAAAAGTTCATTCATTCCATGCCGATCATTGGCACTTGATAAATGCACAAGACACCAGCGTTTTGGATATGCGGCTGTTCCTGATGAAACAGAAAAGGAACTTAATATAACGATTACCATGAATCGTGTATAACAAGTTTAACAGTATTATAAGACAGACAAATGTAATCCGCTCACAAATCAAGTTCGTAATAAACTCAAAACTGACAGCTCTGTTATCATAAGCAGGGCTGTTTTTATTTGATAACATAACTTTTACCTTAAAAAGCAATATAATCTCCTGTACTGCTTCCCCACATTTTCTTTGAAGTTACGCCGGAAAATTCATCGTGCACCTTAATCAAAAACTTTTCCGCAGCCTTAGAAAAAACCTGATACTTTTTCCACACAATAGCGAGCCCGACTTCACATTTCGGTTCCAAAGGTCTAAAACAAAGTGCGCTATCATCGATTATCTTTATTATTTTATCTAAGCACAGAGCATAGCCGTTCCCCAATGTCATTAAGTTAGCGAAAGGGAATAGAAAAAAACAGGCAATAAGGAAAAACGGAACGGAGTTAGCAAAAAATTCTATATTATTTTTTAGTGGAGGGGCAAAAAAAGGTAAGCAAAGAAAGCAGAGGGGAAATTCTGCTTAAAATGCTATCGCAAATATACGAATCATGCTACTCTGTAAATGAAGCTAACGACCGATTTGGGGCGTGTTTTACGAATATTTTGACGGCTCGGACAAACAGGCAAAATATTCTTGCAGAGCAAGGCTTCAACGTCAAGCGGGGGTTCATTGGGTACGTATCGCAAAAAGCGTCTGCAAACAAGAACGGCGACAGTAAAATTGACTTGATAAGCGTGTTTTTTGTTCGTCTGAGAAATGACTACGTGGGAGGTAATCATTTCGGTGAAGTTATACATGATGATTCTTGCGAATATCTCCTGAATAATGTACTCCCGTTTTTTAGCGTGAAAGTTGGCAAGTCCAATAGTGTACTTTAATTCTCTGAATGATGTTTCGATGCCCTGCCCCATCTCATTGCGTAAAGCTTTTTGAGTTCTTCCGGGGAAAGCTTGACGCATCAAGATTGGTGATAACCGTTTCGTACAAATCATCTGTGATTTTAAAGCGAACAACCCTAAACGCCATAGGATAAAATTTGTTTGTATGTAAATCCAAAAAGTCAAAAGTAGTGTTATTAGGGTGGGGATATACCTGTAAATTTCCGGGTGCGCCTTAACTTCATTTGTCTGTTTTCTTGTGATAATCCGCTGAACGAAAACATCAAATTCATCATCAGGCGGCAAGTTTAGCTTAGAGAGTATTCCGGTACTGTCCAAGCCTTTGACTCGTATAATATATTTCCAACCTTTCTTTTCGATATGTACAAAACCGTTATAACTTTCATAATATCTGTCGGCAATAACGATGACATCATGTTTGATATGAGAACGGTCAACCATGCTGACTAACGCTTTATGTTCGTTCTGATGCCTGCCGGATTGGACAATAGTGTCAACATAGAATCTATTGCATAAATCATACATTGCGTTAATGTGCAAAAGATTATAGCCTCTTACATCGGGTTTTGTTTGAAAATATGTATCTGTGTCATCAGGATTAGTTGGGATATGCAAATCTGAACCATCAACACCAAACAACCTATAACCTCGATATTTTTTGACAGCTGAATGAAATCCTGTAAATTCACTAAGCAGAAATTCAAATGCAAACGCTAAGATTTTGTCTCTTTGTTGAATAAGAGCAGATGTGGTAGCTGTGTTTATAGCATAGCCTTCAAGACGGTTATGTCCTGATAATATTTCATAATGAAAATCATCATTTTCAATCGGACGGACAATTAAAGGAAAAAAAATACCATTGTGTTTTATACTTTCAACCATGTCATTAAAACGCTCGTCTGTGTAAAGCTTAAAAGGGTGGTTTTTATAATGATTTAAGTTTTTGCAGTCAATATTAATAATATCATGCTTTGAGTTCTTAGGGTCTGTCGGTTGAAAAATATCAAAATTACTCGGTTTTTTTAAATCAAAACTACTCATAAGCCATCAACTCCTTTGCAAAGTTTATGTAGCTCTCGGCAACGTTGTTGTTTTTTTCATCTATCATTGTCAAGCCCTTACTTTGATTATGGCTTACTTTAACGGATAAAGGAATTATGCTGTCAAATGTTTTGATAAAACTGTTGTAATTTTCACTGACAATTTGCATAACCTCTTTTTGAAAGTTGGAACGGTTGTCAAGCATAGTGATAAGAACGCCTGATATTGTCAAGCTTGAATTTAAGTTTGCCCTTACAGTTGAAACGGATTGTAATAAAAGCTCCAGCCCCTTTGCCGAAAAATACTGCGTTTGAACAGGGATAATTATTTCATCACTTGCCGTAAATGCGTTTACGGTCAAAATATTTAGAGAGGGTAAGCAATCTATTAAAATATAATCATAGTTGTTTTTATGCCTTGCAATAAAGTTTTTCAAGATGTTTTCACGGCTCATTGTGTTTATTAAAATGTTCTCAAGCTCCGCAAGTTCAATGCTTGCAGGGATAAAATCAATTTCATGTGCCGACATGATGTAATAGTTTTCATAAACATAAGCGTTTTGTTTTACAGCCGTTCGGTTTCTTATTTCCTCGTTTAACAGTTTTGCTATATTTACCTCTATTTCATCGGGTTGGGGAAACCCAGTCCCATTGTCAGGTTAGCCTGTGGGTCAAAATCTATAAGCAGGACTTTTTTACCCAGCTTGGCAAGGGATACTCCTAGATTAATCGTTGTGGTAGTTTTACCTACACCGCCTTTTTGATTGCTGATTGATATTACTTTACACATGTTTTTTCCTCCTTAGAGTTTTGGTTATTCATATTCTTAGTGCATAATGTAATTAATGCTTTGAAAAAAGTTTCTGTATGTTTTTGGCTCGTTCCGCTTTTTCTTCTTCCGTTAGTTCGGGAATGATAAACTTTTCGCCTGTTTTAAAATTAATGTAGTCAATGGCTTTAAAATCCGTACCGTTGTCAACGACACTTATTAGGTCAATCTTACATCTGTTGCGGTCGGCTGAAAGTTTGAACGGTTCTAGGGGGGATTATTGCTCTGCTACCCATAATATGTTTCTCCTTTTCTCTTAATTTTGGGTATAAAAATAGGACTAACTCAACAAACCCTTGTTTTACAAAGTTTTATTAGTTAGCCCTATTATGACACAAGCGTATTCACATATTCTGGATGATGTTGAAAAGGACGCTACGGATAAGCTGGAGGAAAGTATTTTCTGCTCTGATGTTGTCACAAAGAGCGTGTGATATAAAGGGGTAAGCCGGAGGAAATATTCCTTTAGCTTATCCTTTTTATTGTTTATTTGCCTGGGCGTGTGATATACTTATAAAAGACAAGAAAATAGCGAGGTATGATATTATGGATTACAATAAAATAGATAGATTGCTTAATGAGCTAAAGAGCTTGCGCCCTCTCAACCAAGGAGAACTGAAAAGGTTAAATGAAGAATTTACAATTCAATATACTTATAATTCCAACGCAATAGAGGGAAACATACTAACTCTTAGGGAAACGGCACTGGTTTTACAGCATGGCGTTACGATAGCGGAAAAGCCGTTAAAAGACCATATGGAGGCAATCGGACACAGGGACGCTTTTTATTTTGTGGAAGATCTCGTTAAAAGTAATGAACCAATAAGCAAATACATTATTAAGCAAATTCATAGCCTTATCCTTATGAATGATAATGAAAATCGTGGTAAATACAGAAGCGTACCTGTCAGTATTTTAGGTGCAGAGGTTTCACCACCGCAACCGTATCTCGTACCTGTGCAAATGGAAAAGCTGGTTGCTGATTACATCTCGTTTATAAATGACCTTCACGTAATCGAAGCAGTTGCGTTATTCCATTTGCAGTTTGAATCTATCCATCCTTTTATAGATGGAAATGGAAGAACAGGACGGCTACTGTTAAATCTCGAATTAATGAAAAACGGACTGCTGCCTATCAATATTAAATTTTCAGACAGAGAAAAATATTACCAGTCATTTGACGGTTACAGACCCAATGAACATAAAAATTTTGACAAAATGGCAGAACTGATCTATCAGTACGAACTGGAACGGGTAGAGGAATATATTTCCATATTGAAAACCAAATAGTATCTTGCAGCGGAAAAAATTAGGGATAGGAGTAAAACCTATGCCCTATTTTTTTGTTCACTCGTCTTGAATTTCATCAAATAAATTCAACTGCTCAAAAGTCTTAATAACCGTATCTGCTGTAGGTAACTCAACGTGGGATTCAGTTTCTTTGTTCAAACTTTCATCTCTAACATCTAAGCTCTGTTTCTTACAAGCAAATCCGCCAATTAAATAAACAGGCGTGTACCAATATGACCATCTTTCAAGCGTTAATGAGTTTCCATGAATGACAATAGCTGGAATACCATACACAACGCCCTATCTGAACGCACTTGGCCTTTGTATTTGTTATGCAGACCCAACTCATGAAACAGACAGCCAAGAATATCGGTAAAGCCGCCTGTTTCAAGCTCATACTCCAACGCTAAAACCAGTTGAGCAAACATTTCTGGGAGCAGCTTTTGATGTTCAGGCATATATTTTTGTATCGTTTGAAGATGCTGTTTTTCCCTATCATCAAAATGGATAAGGTCAACACTGTTGCTGATGCAGAGAGCCGACATTTCAACAAAATCGTAAAATACCTCCCAAGAATCACAGAAATAGATTAATTGATTGAAATATTTCAGTATTTCCTGATAATGCTCATTATTTTTCATATATCCAACAACCCTTACCCTTGTTAATATTCCGAAGCAAGCAACATTGTCACATACTCGACCGAATCAATGACAAATATTTTGGCTGATATGGGAGTAATCCCAATATCGACAATCGTTTTCTTGCTCCGTTCGGGCTGTTCCTGTAAATGTTCTATTTCCTGACAAACCTTGCCGTTTTGCGTAATAGGCTTCAATTTGAACACCTGCAAATAATCCATGTTTAAGCCTTTTGAAATGTCCTCGTCAATCAAGCCCCACATTATCATTTGCAGAGCGGTGTCAATTTCAGCCTGTACGCCGCAGATAATGTAACGGTTGCTATTAAAATCTGCCATATTTTAATTCTCCAATCCATTCGCATTATTTTCACATGCAATAATTAATTATCTCTGCAATTTTATTCTACTCAGCATACACCTTTTCTTGAAGTTTCTCAATAAGTTCTCTAGTTTCCTTTTCAAATGCCTCTAGCTCTGCAGGACTTCTATCAACTTTAGCTTCTGCCTTCAGGATTGTTCTTATATTCTCTATACCCTTCTCGATTCGTTGTTGAATAATTCAAGACCTCATTATTAGGGCAGATGTAACAATCATAGGCTTCTGTCAAGCCAAAGACTAAACTTTTTTATAATAAAATATCCACGATTAATTTAATCGTGGATATTTTATTATAATGAGATTATAAATGTTTTTGAAACACATTATGTTAAATGACATGGCACGTAATGCAGAAAATGCTTATACTATACATAAAAGCAATTAAAATGTTAATAAAATTTTAATTTTACCCCTTGCAATTTACGCGACGTCAAGTGATATAGTAGATCGTGTGAAGCGCATCGCAGGATAAAAACAAGGAGGTAGATATAAAATCTATGAGTAAATTGATTGCAATCAATATAATTTCAACGCAAATGAACATCAGCAGCCGTGCATTGCGTCATTGGGAAGATAAGGGGCTTTTTAAAAGTACACGAGACTTGCAATCCCGGTGGCGCATGTACGACGAAGACGCGGTGGCTTGTATTCATATGACCGATTTACTGCGCCGTATTGATTTATCTATAGAGGATATAAAGAAAATATTGGAGCATAAATCAGTTGACGAATTATTAACCGCGCTAAAAAGGCAACTAAAAAGATTGGAAGGAGCGACCAAAGATTTTGATAAACGATATACCGTTATATCTGAAATAATAGAAAATATTCAGAATAAACAGGTCTTATCGTTAACGGAAATAGAAAATGTTTTACCGCCCGTTTCAATAAAACGCACAAAAAAACCAATTAAAAATAATATTGAGGAGATTGATAATATGTCGATTTTTAATTTAAAATACGAACATGAATTTACTATCACTTCGCTTCCGCCTATGCGAACAGCGGCGTGCCATCATTACGGACTTGAACCCGAAGACCCCGACCCGGCTCTTACTTGGATAAAGGATAATAATTTATTAGGCACAGCGCGTTTTTTCGGATTTTATACAAAGCCGTCCGCTACGGATACAGGTCCTGGACATTCATATGATTTTTGCGTTTCTATACCGGAAGACACAGTCATTCCCGATTCTCTTTACGAAATGAAATTGCCGGGTGGCTTATACGCGGCATTCACTAATCACGACATGGAGATAGACGAATTATGGGGTAAAATATGTAACGGGTTTAAGAATCCTGAATGTGAATGGGAGCGAGACAGCGACAGACATGAGTCTCCGAGACTTGAGCTACATGAAGGCGGCGTGTTCGGGTTAGTAGAATGTCCTCTCGCTATTACGATTTTAGTTCCGGTTAAAAAGAAAGCGTAGTGGTATAAATTACACCAGCACGGCGCTTTGCGCCGTGCTGGTCCCTTTATCCCCAAATATAAATTTTCTAACTTAATCAATAATACTTATTATAGCACTGCAAATATTATTAATATACCATAGTTATGATTTGTTTGAAATTATCTCTCGTTATCTGCTGTATTGCGTCATATGTTGGTAGAAATATAAGCTTGAAAGCAGTTGCAATAAGTCATTATAAAAGGCTATATTTTTTTGGTTGCCATTTCGACAAATACTGTTATCACTTTTGAGTTTATTTTGTCGAAAAAGGAGTTAAAATCTGGAGAATAGGCTTGTGTCAAGCAAAAAGACTAAACTTTTTTATTATAAGAACATATAACCTTGAAATATAAGGGTGTCCATGGCTTAAATGTAGGAATAATCAAGTAGTAATCTACATTTATACACCCTTATCTACTGTGCACTACTCTTAGAACCCATCCTCAAAAACGCCTAAGCAACGTAGCGATATGAGAAATCATAAACATATTCTGAGCCGACACGCATGAAATCTCGTAATCTTTAGAGAGCCTGCGGGAGTGGCACGCCCAACCAAAGGTTCGTTCCACTATCCAGCGAATGGGTAATACCGCCCACCCCTTGGGCATAATTTTTTCGATAATGTCAACAGGGATACCCATTATTTTTAGGGCATTTACGAAAGTCTTGCGATAACCTGCGTCAGCGGTACAACCCTTGATAGATGGATATTTTGCAAAAGCGGTCTTAAAAACTTCCTCACCTGCCACAGTATCGTGGATATTTGCCGCATGAACTTTTACAGCAAGAAGATTGCCCATGGTATCTGTCACGGTATGACGTTTTCTGCCCTTTATCTTCTTGCCGCCATCAAAACCTCTTTCATCAGACGCATACATGGTTTTCACGCTTTGCGAATCTATAATGGCGTAGGAAGGCGCAGGTTTACGCCCTGCTTTTTTCTGATTTTTTTTAACGAGGGCAGACATGATTTTTCCCATAGCCCTGATTGCTTGGCTCGATGGTAAAATGACGAAACAGTTTTGTATGGCCGAAAGTCTTTAGGCAAGAGCGCCCATTGGCAGCCTGTTTTATTGAGATATAAAACAGCATTGATAAGTTCGCGTTTACTGTGCTTTACAAAGTGCTTGCCGCGTTTTTCCTTCCCTACAATTTCTCTCACTATCGCCCATTGTTTATCCGTTAAATCTGTGCTGTATCTCATCTAATATCATCTCCAATGACTATCATTGAGATATTATAGCATAGTCCGGTGTTAGTTGTAATTTATTGAGGATGGGTTCTAAATTCGAGATGGCATCACCACTCGTAACCGAATTACTCTGCTGTTACGGTCATGAGATAGTAGAGAAGGTCGCGTTCTTCCTTGTTAACTGCGTGGCGATTGCAAATAACAAGGAACTACTCCTTAAAGCAACCCCAGCAAGTATCTTGATTGTTCGCGAAGCCTCCTCATTGAAGTTCAGTGCCGCACACAACGCATTTAATCTTGTTTTCCATCTGCCACCATCGCTCTCAAAAGCAGTAGATAATTGATTGAATCACCAATCTTCTCATCCCAGATATCATCCGTATACTTCTGCTCGGATCTACACATATCGGAAAGCGATACAAGGTGCTTGGTAAGAAAACCAAATAATGCCTGCTCTGTTGTACACTGTTGGAAGGCTGCGGCCACTCTAAAATTATGAAGCTGATCCTCTGTAGCATACTCTTTCTGCTTACTGAGAAGGATATCCTTAGATTTTTGCATCATAGTCTCGACAAGTCAATGATCATTTGGAACCCGGCGTCAACAAGCCTTGGCGTCTCTTCTCCGATCGCCTTGATAAAAGCTACGATAATATCAACAGCAACTTTTACCACATCCGGAATCTTCTCTTCAACGCCTTTTAGGAAGTTCACCATAATATCTATGGCTATGTTCCTCCGGTACAAGACCATCAAGACAGAGCATTTCTAACTGGAATTTATTTATTGGATTCTTCTTTCCCGTCATCTCACATCACCCATATTATTATAGCATATTTTGTTGATTTTTAGGCAGTTTACAACAAAAACAGCGAATACTTTTTTAGATGTATGTGCTGAATGCTTATGATTTTATTCGTTGCAGAAAATGCTTATTTTCTACCAGAGCAAATTAAGTAACCGTTTAAGTTAACAGCAGTAAAGTTATTACCTTTATCGTCAATAAATTTCGATGTTTCTATCAAGCTGTCAGCAAATTTGTTAAATTCGTTATTATCCCATCTATGACCCTCGAAGATTTTCGCTATCCGCTCTTTTGCTTCTAGACTGTGATTCCTCCAAGTTTGTGAAAAAAGTGCATTTCGGTTTAATTCATAAACTTCTTTTGTCATCACATGGGTTTATAAAGTTTACCCTGTCGTTTATCCTCACATAAATGTCTTTCAAACCGAACTTCTGCATATAAATTGGCAATTTCATTCCGATTGAACGGTCTACTCCGGTACTTGAAAATTCGTTGTCAAGTTTTTTTGATATAAACCAAAATCATGTAAAGAATATTTGCTCAAGCCATCAATATAAGTACTCACATAAGCACTAATATTCCAGTTAGGTTCAATACATATCACTATCCCGTCATATTTTACAGAATTAACCATTTTTAATAGAATTGCTTTGGGGTTAGGATTGTGAACAAGTACAGTTTGGCAAATCACTACATCATATAAAGTATCCGACTCATAATCCGATATATCCACAAGGCGAAAATCTGTTTTATATTTTGAGTTGGCAAAATTAATCTCTGCTTCTTTTATCAAAGGCTCGCTTTTATCCAACCCTATGTACGAACTGCCTTCAGGAAGTATCGGCAAAGTGAAGCACCGATAAAACCTGCCCCACACCCAAAATCCAATATTTTGACAACCCTGTTTATATTCCAAACCGATTTAACAAGAAATTGAAAATAGTCCATATTCCACATTGTCTTACGCGATTCTCTAAGAACCCATCCTCAATAAATTACAACTAACACCGGACTATGCTATAATATCTCAATGATAGTCATTGGAGATGATATTAGATGAGATACAGCACAGATTTAACGGATAAACAATGGGCGATAGTGAGAGAAATTGTAGGGAAGGAAAAACGCGGCAAGCACTTTGTAAAGCACAGTAAACGCGAACTTATCAATGCTGTTTTATATCTCAATAAAACAGGCTGCCAATGGGCGCTCTTGCCTAAAGACTTTCGGCCATACAAAACTGTTTCGTCATTTTACCATCGAGCCAAGCAATCAGGGCTATGGGAAAAAATCATGTCTGCCCTCGTTAAAAAAAATCAGGAAAAAAAGCAGGGCGTAAACCTGCGCCTTCCTACGCCATTATAGATTCGCAAAGCGTGAAAACCATGTATGCGTCTGATGAAAGAGGTTTTGATGGCGGCAAGAAGATAAAGGGCAGAAAACGTCATACCGTGACAGATACCATGGGCAATCTTCTTGCTGTAAAAGTTCATGCGGCAAATATCCACGATACTGTGGCAGGTGAGGAAGTTTTTAAGACCGCTTTTGCAAAATATCCATCTATCAAGGGTTGTACCGCTGACGCAGGTTATCGCAAGACTTTCGTAAATGCCCTAAAAATAATGGGTATCCCTGTTGACATTATCGAAAAAATTATGCCCAAGGGGTGGGCGGTATTACCCATTCGCTGGATAGTGGAACGAACCTTTGGTTGGGCGTGCCACTCCCGCAGGCTCTCTAAAGATTACGAGATTTCATGCGTGTCGGCTCAGAATATGTTTATGATTTCTCATATCGCTACGTTGCTTAGGCGTTTTTGAGGATGGGTTCTCAGATACTCTAGCTTGTCATCCCAGACATTTATTTTGCTTGGTATTTTCATCAAAATCTTCTTTCAATTTCATCTAATATAGATTTTCTGTACTACACATTATCCAACTAAGTTATCTATATTATAGCACGATTAATCTAAAAAGGCTATCGGCATATGAATGTCGACAGCCTGCCACGATTAAATTAATCGTGGATATTTTATGGATAATGAGATTTTAATGTTTTTACATCATGTTAAATGACAACACTCGCAATGAAGAAAATGCTTATACTGCGGTGTTGCACCATTTTTCAAACAATACAATTTTTACAGTACCATCCATATATTCTTTGGTTATTTGATAACCGTGTTTTTTGTAAAAATGGTGATTTCGTTCTTTATCAGCCAGCGCTTCTAATGACCAGTGTTTTGCTTGCGGAAACTGATTTTCCATAAAAGCCATTGCCCTCTGTCCAATACCCTTATTCTCGTATTCAGGAACAACGCATAAACAATTTATGTAAAAGTCATCATCGCTTTTTTTAGTTATACTGATATATCCAATCATATCTCCGTATGCCTGTATTTTGTAAACGATTTTTTCTTGAACTGTTTTTGTTATGCCTTCCACGGGGTTGTTATAGCCGCGACTTTCTCCATATTTAATATAGTCTTCATAAAAACTTTTATTTTTAACTTCAATAATGTCTTTTACATCATCAAGTGATGCTTTTTCAATTGTAATATTCAATATTCCCACACCCCCGATATTATATAAATTTTCTAACTTAATGAATTGTACTTATTATAACACTACAGATATTATTAATCTACTATAATTATGATATGATTTATTTGAAATTATCTCTCGTTATCTGCTGTATTACATCATATGTAGGTAGAAACATAAGCTTGAAAGCAGTTGCAATAAGTCGTTACAAAAGACTATATTTTTTCTTTTGTTTGCCATTTCGACAAATACTTTTATCACTTTTGCGTTTGTTTTGTCGAAAAATAGCTTAAAATCTGGAGAGTAGGACAACAACAGTAACATTTTTTGACAAAGTTATACAGCGAAATACTTCATAAATTACTAATTTATAGAAAAAATGATATAATTGTATCATATTAAATCTTTACGCCATAGGTAGATAAGACGTAGATAATTTATATTTTGCACGTTAAGGAGAACCAATTATGTTTGATAAAGATATAAGAAAAAATACCGCGATAAAAATATTAAATAAAGAATTAAATATTTTCCTTAACGTAGTAACACGCTTCACAACCGGTTATTGCCACAGCGTTTATTATATTGAAACCGATAAAGCTAAATATGTTTTAAGAATTACGGAAAAAGAGAATGAATGGGCTTATAACGGTTCAATCAAATGGCTTACAAAATTAAATGAACTTAATATACCCGTGCCTAAAATATTAAAGCGCAGACAATATGGCGTTGCTTTCAATGGAAACGGACACAAAATACATTGATTATTGACCTGATGAAATGAATGCCAATGAAGCTCAAAGAAAAGCGGTAACCATTTATACGTTGCTTTTTTATATTGATTTTATGGGCGAGCAAGGTATGCATTTTAATAATGATAAAATCGTACCCATTAATCAAAAAAAGATAGAACTTTTAAATTCTATTTATTATAAGTTAATGGCCGCAACATAAGCATAATCTACGCTATAGGATAAAAATAAAAAGAACATAGCATATTGCTATGTTCAGGCTGTCGACATTCTACTAATCGACAGCCTTTTTTATTGAATTTGGAATAACAATGTGCTATCGTGTGAGAATAAAGAAAATTTATATAATATGCAGGAGGCAAATATGGCAAGAGAGATGAACGTTGTTCCCTATGATGTTAATTGGCCGGCGCTATATGAGTTAGAGAGGAATATTTTAACGAAAGTTTTTGGTTCAGTTATTCTTGATATTCAACATTTTGGTTCAACATCAATTGTTGGTATGATTGCAAAACCAATCATTGATGTGATGGTAGTTGTTGAAAAAATTGAATTAATTGATGCTTTCAATGAAGCAATGATTGCAGAAAATTATAGTGTTAGAGGGGAAAATGGTATTCCTCGAAGAAGATATTTTGTCAGACTCAAAGAAGATAAAGAAAATCATGTCGCTCATATACATATTCATGAAAATGGAAACCTTCATATCACAGATGAATTGATGTTTAGAGACTTTTTAAGAATAGACAAGGAATCTTTCGAGAAATATAAAAAAATTAAAAAAGAAGCAGCTATAAAGTTCCGTTTTTTACCAAAAGAGTATGCTGACGCAAAATTTGATTGTATTATGGAAATAATGAAACGAGCGAGGCAACATTTTGGCACAGTATAAGCATTTTCTGCATTATGACTTACGCACCAGATTTTAATCCATTTTTCGACAAAATAAACGCAAAAGTGATAACAGTATTCGTCAAAATGGAAAACAAAAAAAATATAGCCTTTTGTAAAGACTTATTGCAATTACTTTCAAGCTTATATTTCTACCTGCATATGATCAATACAGCAAGTAATGAGAGATAATTTCAAATAAATCATAACTATGGTAGATTAATAATATTTGCAATGCTATAATAAGTACAATTCATTAAGTTAGTAAATTTATATTTTATGAGGTGAAAATATGGAAAAAATAGTGCATAAAAAAAACTTTGAAAAATGGAGCGGTCTTTCTGACATGTATCACAACAGCAGACCTATTCCGCCTGAAGTCATAACTAAAATCATTTTATCGTGGCTGAAAAAAGAACCTGATGTTGTTGTTGATGTTGGATGTGGTACAGGACTTTCGACAGTAATCTGGAATGATATTGCTAAAAATATAATTGGTATTGAGCCCAATGATGATATGAGAGCAACAGCCGAAAAAAACGTAAACTCCAAGCACATTGTTTTTAAGAAAGGGATTTCAAACGAAACAAATCTTCCGTCCAGTTATGCTGATATTATTACTGTTTCACAGGCGTTTCATTGGATGGATATTGATAGCACATTGCTTGAATTTTATAGGGTTATTCAGGAAGGTGGCGTTTTGGCAATCTATGATTGCGTATGGCCTCCGGTAATGGACTGGGAAATAGAAAAAGCGTATCGAGAGTTAATGACAAAATGCTCGAAAATCTCCTATTCCCAAGAAAATCCCCCGATACATAATGATAGAAATACATATAATGACAGAATTAAATCTTTTGGGAAATTCAGATATTCAAGAGAAGTTGCATGTCATAGCGTAGAAAAATGTACTCCACAAAGGGTTATGGAATTTACTTTAACCCAAGGTAGCACAAGCGATGCTATGAAAATTGATGCTACAATTAAAAGAGATGTTGATGAATTTTTCGATTTAGTGAAAACAAAGTGTAGCGGTGAATTTGAAATTATTTTCCCTTATAAAATAGTACTAGCAATAAAATAGTTGTGTACTTTTCTACATAACGTTAGGCGCAAGAAGATATTGGCAATCAAGAAAATGCTTATTATATACGTTACATCATCAAACAAAAAGACACCAGTTAACTCTGAATTTATCAATAAGGCCAAATACGCAAGGACTCCATTCGCATGAGCCTAATGGAAAATCAATTTGTGCACCATCTTTGAGAACTTCATACGCTTTTTTAACAACATCCTCGTTGCCTTCGCCAAAGTGAAAGCAAAATTGCATTGTGTTTCCAGCAACACTTTCTGAATTTCTTTCACTAAATGCTAAACATTGACCAAATACTCTTATTTCTGCATGCATTATGAATTTGTTTTCAGAATCACGATGAACAGCGTCTACTGTAGCACCAAACGCTTTTTTGTAAAGTTCAATAGCCTCATCGCAATTTTTTAAATACAACTGAAACATAGTCCTTTTCATCCTTTACCTCCTACACTAAATATAAATTTTCTTCACTCTCATATGATAGCACATTATTAATCCAACTTCAAATTCCTAATAAAAAAGGCCGCCGAATAGTAGAATGTCGATAGCCTGAGCCCTGCCGTATACAGCAGGGCTCAGGCTATCGGTTCGAGTAGCATGTAGTCAACAATGTAGACCAAAAGTTTTGCCTACATATGAAAAAATGGACTACATTGCGAGAAGATGTGCAAGGTATAAGTGATAAAAAATGTGATGTTATGCTGGTTTGTGACAAGTTGCGAAAACTTGTGAAAAGCAAAAACCTATTCCCACTCGATTCCCAAATCTCTAATCTAAACAATTTTGTTTATGTGATTTAGCTCGTGGTATTCTGATTGCTTATATTATCCATAGCTTATGGGCTATCTGATTTTTTGTTGCCATATTGTTGCCAACACTATAATTTAATTTGGCTTTTTTCCTGTAACAACCATGACCGTACTTGTGGCAACATCCCATATTTTTTCACCATCAAGATATTTTTGTACTCGTTCATCATAACGGTTATTTATTAAGCCTACCAAAACATTTCGTTCATCCGGCGTTAATGCCTGTGGGTTTCTTCGCAAGGCTTTATTTACGCCTTCTAATGAATGAATCCTGTTTGTGTTAATTTGCTTTAATGCCAATTCGTTTGTTACACTTGCGTTATCAGGGGCATATGACATTAACGACATAAATTGAATGTCTATATCGGTAAACTCTGCTTCCTTCAATGCTATCGGATAATCACATTCTTTCATTTCATAACTTCCGATATTGTTTTGCTTATCAAATTCCGATGAATCTTTCCATGCTTTTTCAAATAATTGTTGTTCCTGTTCAGAAGTAGGTTTCCAGTTTTCCCGCGATACATTTAAACCTGTTCTTACCGACAAAACTTTTATTAAAGTGTTTGGTTTTAACACACGAAACTGTTCCCGCAAAAAAGGCTGTGTTTCTACATGCTCAATTACCGTATGCGAATACACCAAGTCAAACGTATCTTCATTAAATGGAAGGCTTAAAGCATCAGCCGTTATAAACTTACAATCCAATTCCAATTCATTTGATTTTTTGATTGCATAACTTATATGGTTAGTATCTCTATCTATACCTGTGGCTATCACAACGGGGACAGCTGTTTTAATCATGTGGAGAAGAACACCCCCGGCACAACCTATTTCAAGGATATTTGCATTTTCCTGTACTTGAAGCAGCGGAAGCCAAACATTTTTATTATCATCCCGAAAACGAAGGCTTCTGGAAAGATATAGCTCTTCCGTGGTTTGAATATAATCAGACCAAATCGTATTCATAATCGTATCCCCTTTTTGTCAAATTAGCTCACAATTATTTGCTTAATGCTTCTCTTGCTTTGTTTGTAAGTGAATATTTACCCCTTGGGCTTTCCTGTGTGATGTACCCATTGGACTTTAATTCAGCAATTATCCCATTCACCTTTACTTTGCTTAACTTCACAATATCGGCAATCTCCTGCTGAGATAATTTAACTATGATGCTGTCATTGACAGAAATTTGCCGTTTTTCCATACAAGTTAAAACTCTATATTTATCGTTTCCAAAATATTCTATGTCCATGAGGTAAGCTAACACCTCCAATTTTTATTGGTTTATTTATTATGCCATTAAACATCTGTATTGCAAATAAAATTTAATCATGGCTAAAATATTTGTATTATCAAATGAACCTTTGTCTATTTTTGTCTATCTACAACGAAAAAAGTATATTCGTTTATGTCGATATAGGAAATGTTTTATTGGGTTCATACTGTATAATTAAACTATCGCGGGAAAGGAGAGCAATCAAACATTATGCAAGAATTTATTAAGTCGTCGCTTAATTACATTGAGCAAAATCTAAAAACCGATATAACAGCAGATGAACTTGCAGAGATGGCAAATTATTCTGTTGGACATTTTTGCCGCTTATTCTCTCAAGAAATGGATTCGACTGTTGCAAGCTATATATTAAAAAGGCGTTTAGACCATGCTCTTGCCGAAATTTCATCAGGCCGGAAGGCTATCGGTGTGGTGTTAGAATACAGCTTTGGTACTTATGCGGGATTTTATAAAGCGTTTGTAAAAATGTATGGCTGCTCACCGAAGAAATATTTAAAACTTTACAAAAAATCGGAGGTATTTATTATGCAAAACGAAAAAGACATACAAACCCTGCTCGAAAATTGGGATATTCCACAGGGATTAAAAATCGAGGATGCTTCCACGAGAAATTGGAAAACAGGGGACATCGAATGGCAGATATGGAAAATTGGGGAGGATTATTACCTCAAAACCAACGAGCGTTCAAAGATGATAAAGAATATAAGGATAGCAAAGGCGTTAAAAAAGAAGGGCTTGCTTCGGAGTTTCTACCGATTCCTACAATGGCAGGCAATGATTATCTTGACGGTGAGCATATATTCTTGCTTACAAAAAAAGTTGGTGAACCACTTAACAATCGCCCCTTGTCCGATGATGAGATTACGAACATGGAAAGCAGTCAAAACCTTGAAAAATACGCATACAAACTTGGGCAGGTCGTCGCCAGACTTCACCGCGCGTTAAAATCCGTGCAAGATGATGTGAAACCTTACGAAGCTAATTTGTATAATCAAGGCTTAGAGGCCATACCGAAAATAAAAGAGTATTCCCTTAAATATAATTTGGGAATTGACGATGCTTTTTTCAATGACTATACCAAAACATTTGGTGAATTGTATGAAAAGTTACCTAAGCAGCTTATTCATGGCAATCCAAATGTAGAATCGGTAGTATTTGAAAACGGCGAAGCCGTAGGGCTTAAAGGGTATGAGATATATAATGTATCCCATATAAGACTCTTTGATGTGATATGGTGCGTGGGCGAAACAAACTCTCAGCCGATTGAATCATATCTAAAAATGTTCAAAGACATTTTGAAAGGATACGACAGCTTGAATCCGCTTACCGCTGAAGAAAAACAATCTATTTATTATGTGTTGTGTGCGGCAGGTATGAATTGCATTGTGTATTGCGGTGATGGATTGGATGTCACCAACCGCAATCTGAAAGCGTTAGTTTTTCTTGCGAAAAACAAAGAAATGTTCATTAATCTATTGTAAGCAACTCCATGTAAAAGGCGGCATAGGTGTTAAATCCCCATGCCGCCTCAGATTGTCGACAACCGGCTTCTTGACATAGCATTTTCAAGAAACCGGTTGAGTTTTAGGTGCTATTTTTTCTAAAACTTCAAAAAATAATGAAAATAAGCGTAAAAATAAAGGGGTTAGCCCATTCTTCCACAACCTATTTGCCAGTTTTTTTAAATTCATGCACGCAAATAAGAGGTTAAGCTCCATCTTAACCCTGGATAAACCTCTATGTTTTGCATAGCGGATACCATGAAGTTCTTTAGCATCAGCAAAGACCCGTTCAATGGTTTGACTTCTTAACGCATAAAGTTCTTTGTTGCCAGTTGTATGGCGTATATCTTCGGCTTTTTCGAGATATTCTTCCCAGACATGACGAACAACGAGCTTCACATGGTTTTTGCTTTCCGTGCATTGTTTGAGGAATAGGCAATCCTTACATTTTTCAGGATTGCTCTTATACTCCTTGTAACCATCACGATTCGTTGTTGAATAATTCAAGACTTCATTATTAGGGTAGGGCAGACATAGCAATCGTAATACTCATCATAAGCAAATTCATGTTTCCTAAAAAAGCCCTTTTTTGTCATTGGGCGTTTATAAGGCATAATAGGTGTTTTGCCATCATCAAGAATCATTTTAGCGATAGCGGGAATTTTGTAACCGGCATCAACAATTATATTCTTAATTTCTTCATATTGTGATTTAAGCTTGTTATAAAGCAACGGAAATACAGTTGAATCATGCAGATTTCCGGCAGTTGTTTCAAATCCTAAAATGTAGTTATTCCTGTCACAAGCTACATTAGCGGTATAAGCAAAAACTTTCTTATGTTCACCCTTATGGAAAACGCCGCAATCGGGATCTGTTGTGCTTCGTTTGATTTCTTTTTGCTCCGGCTCGCCGTCGTCTTTTTTTAACGGCTTCTTTCCATGCTTCTCACGGTCTTTTTCTATTTCTTTCTGTAATTCGGCTTCATAAAATTTTGCGGATTTGTCGACCATTACTTTTTGATACTTGTGATTATTAGCATTCGCCTTGATATGAGTACCATCTATAAAGACGTTCTCATCATCAATAAAGCCATGCTTTATGATTTCTGTTATTACTCGTGTAAATATCTGCTCGAATAAATCGGTACCCTCAAAACGCCTTGCATAGTTTTTGCTGAATGTTGAAAAATGCGGTATCTTTTCCGTTAATCCATAACCGATATACCATCTGTAAGCGTTATTAACCTCTATTTCTTTTATTGTTTGGCGCATAGAACGTATGCCAAATATATATTGAATTATGTTGAGCTTAATTAAAACTACAGGGTCTATGCTTTCTTTACCGAAAGGTGAATAAAGGTTTATGACTAATTTATGGATAAATCTTAAATCTATTGACTTTTCAAGTTTCCGCACCAGATGTTCATCTGGTACAAGATTATCTAAATTAAGCATTTCAACTTGATATTTATCTATCGGATTCTTAATCCCCATCATATTTATCACCCTTGTTATTATAGCATAAAATATGATATTCTGGGGATTTTTGAATAAATATAGCGTATATAATTGCTGTATATGCGCTAATATTTAACGGTAATGACTCAATGATAATGAAGAAAATGATTATTCGGAACGTTCATGTAAACCTGGTTTTTGATTAAGCATTACGCTTCCTGTTTTGTTTAAGAATCAGCATTAGCTTCTTTATATACTCAAATCCTTTGGCATCGGGATTAAAAAATGACAATGGGGCATGGCAGGTACTTTCATATTCTTTTCCAAAGATTTTCCAGCGATTTTTACTTGCGCCGCAGTATCCCTCTCCGCAATATTTTTTCTGAGGACAAACAGCCACATGCGCCCAAGTAAATTCTTTCAAATCATCGTCCGCTGAACCACTGTTTTCAAAGTCACATACGGGACCGATCCAAATTATAAAACCATCGTTTTCTTTAGACCACTCAGACGCAACCGGTATATTACCAAAACCCTCACCGTTATAAGCAGGAGTCCACAGTACATCATTATCAACATCAGACCAGTCGCATGAAAAATCGTTCTTTCGCATGAAAGCGATAAAATCCAATGCGTTTTTTTGTGCTTCACCCGTGAGTTTTCATTGATAACATCTTCGATTTTTTGTTTAGCCATTGTAATTCCTCCCGATAATATAAATTTCTTCATCCTCACATAATAGTACGTTTTTATTTCAAATTCAATAAAAAAGGCCGTCGAATAGTACAATGTCGACAGCCTGAGGCTTAAAAGTAAATTTTAAGCCTGTTTTTCTAGGGAGTTAGTGAAAATGATTGGATAAAATTTTATTAAAGCTGACTAAATCATTTATTGAGGGCGCAGGAAGCTTGTTAAATGACATCTTGATAGACTTAACAGAAAAAGTATTCTTCGCTGAGAAGGCTTTTACACAGCCTTTGGACAGTACAACACTAATGGGCTTTGACAAAGTATATCAACTTTTTCTTGACTTTGCTATATCGCTGATTATATTAAGATTCTTTAAAAAAGGTTTTGATATTTACATTGGCTGGTACCACGGTGACAAGGACGCAGACCCGGCACATCTAGCCGTTAACTTTGCGAGAGCAATCATAACAGCGTTAAGTTTTCGGTTTTTATACGGCATTTTGGTTGATGTGGTAAGCGATTTTATGGATAATTCCTTTTTAGTGTTTCTATCTCTTGAACAGCCTGACAACTTAACGGACGAAATAATAAACTTATCCGGCAATTTACTTTTTTGGGTAGTTGTGGGGTTGGTTTTAGTTATTTGTTACTGTATTTTATGGATTAAATTTTTAGTTTTAGGCGTGGAAATACTTATGTTACGTATTGCCTTTCCCCTAGCCTGTATCGGATTGTTTGACAGTGACAAAGGCGTGTTTACGCCTTATATGAAGAAACTTTTTATCATTTGCCTAACGGCAATAGTACAAATATTCCTATTAAGGCTGTCGCTTGTTTTATTGGGTGCAGGTCATTTAATATGGGGATTGGCGTTATGTTTCGGAGCAATGAAAACGCCTAAATCCTTACAAGAATTTATGTTCGCATACGGCAATGGAGGAAATGTATTAAGCATATTAAGCGGAGCAGTTAAACACAGGCTACCATGTTTCAAGGCTTGTGCAAATAGTTAAACAAGTTAAGGAGGGATAAAAGTGTAATGGAGAAAATAAACGAACTATCTAATGTAATTTTACTGCTGATAAGAACAGGCGTAGTATTTCGGGTTGCTTTTATCTTCTTCCAAATGGTTGCGAATGAGGACGAAGCACAGGCAGGAAAAAAACGAATAAAAGATACTTTAAAATTTTATGTCATTGCTGAACTTGTTCTTGTGTTAAAAGCTTTGATAATACAATATTATTAAAAGACTATATCAATTTTTACTACTATTTCATTAGGTGATCTTGCAATAGGGAACGCAGATAATATATAATTATTACAGAAATATTTTCTACATTTTTAACAGTATTATGTCTTTGTTAGAAAATTTATATTTTGTTCACCTATGGGTGATAAGGCGCCATAAATAGCTTTTATTACTTATTGATGTGATAACGATACGGATTGAGGAATTGCAAAAGCTGATGAACATCGGTAAATTATTATAACTTTTTATTGAAGCGGAAACGCAAGACGATTATAGTTTTTTACTTATGTCAAAAATGTTCGGTGAGATGCCTTGTACAGGTAATAGTTTAAAAAATATGGAGGATACAGTTATAGCATTGGCAAATTGTATAAAAAGGATGTGGGAAATAGATATTACGAACTGCCCATGCCGAAACACAATTTCAGAAAGGTTGATTCAAGAAAAATACAACATCGAAAATAACCTTGTAGATGTTGATACTTTTGAACCTGAAACATTTAACGTCGATGGATTTTCAGATATGCATGAATTATATGATTACCTTAATCTTAATCGTCCGAAAGAAGATTTGGTTTTTTCACATGGTGACTTTTCGTTTCCAAACGTATTTGTTATTGGTGACGAAATCACAGGGTTAATTGACTGGGGTTATGGGGGCGTTTCAGACCGTTGGGAAGATATATCAGAGTGCTGTCGTGTGCTGAGAAAAAGGTATTCAAAATATGCTTTGTATAGCGAAAGTGAATATCTGAAATATAAAGAATTGTTTTTTAAGAAATTGGGTTTTGAGCCTGACGAAGAAAAAATACATTACTTAAATCTGCTTAGGGAGTTTTCGTGATGATAGACATACTTAATAAGCATAATATCGTCAAAATACCGTCAAAATCGAAATAATTTACAAACGTACAAAACGTTTTTTGTATGAATTTTCAGGAGGGAACCATGAGCGAAAGCAAAGACGAAATGATGAACACCCTTATCCGACAAAAGATTCGCGCCACTTCCCAAACAATCAGCCGCCTTGCAAGGCAGACTGCATAAATAATCTTATCATGTGCGGTTATTCCTTCCAAGGCGCGTATGCGAAAATTTATGAAAGGAATGTACTTATGGACACGTTTAATGAAATTCTTAACAGCTTTTTGACAGGGTGCAGGGAAAAAGCGTTGGAAGAACTGAAATCCAACAACGATTATTCCAAGTGGAAAGACAAGCAAAAAGACTTACGCGCCGAATTGGAAGCCCTTCTAAGCCCGGAAGCTAATAAACTGCTAGCTTCGTATTTTGAAACATTTGCTGCTACGCAAAGCATGGAATATAATACGGTGCTTATGTGAGGTTTGACAACATCGGTAAAGATTCAAAAGTTTTTTGACGATTCAACCCCGGAATACAAGGCATTTGCCGTAGAGTTTATTCAATAACCAAGCTGTATATGATCGTGATTGGGTAGGCCATGAAAAAAGAGGTGATTTTTATATGGCGGTATGCGAAATAAAATCTATCCATAAATGGAAGGACAAAACGGTTCGCCAAACATTATTTGATGTTATCGAATATGCCGTGAATCCAAAAAAGACAACACTCTTGAGCAAAAACGATAAACAGAAAATCTTTGCCGCGCATTACCAATGTGAAGAAAGCGCTTCCGATGATTGGACATTGTTAAAAAATGTTTACGCACGAATGGCCGGGCGAAGCTAAGGGAAAAGTGATGTCCTCGCATACCGTATCATTCAATCCTTTGACCCCGGCGAAAACGTAGACCCCGAAGTTGCAAATAAAATTGGCGATGAAATGGCGATGCAACCGACGGGCAGTGAATTTCAATTTGTGGTTGGTACGCATTTGGATAAAAAAACATATCCATAACCATATCGTAATAAATTCTACCGCGCTTGAAGCGACACATAAATACCGTGATATTAGAGGGCGTCTTGAAAAAGTCTTAAAGGATTTGAATGATGACCTCTTTAAAAAATACGGATTATCCGTTCTCGAAGATGAACGGAGCGGTGAAAAAACAAAGTATATCCATTGGCTCAACAAGAATTTTGATAAACGAGTTTCCCAAGAAGATAAACCAACATGGCAAAATATCCTCCATGAAGTTATTGATTTTATACTAGGGCTGGAATCAAGGTTTAATGTGTTAAGTGAAGCTGAATGGCAAGCGGTACACGAGAAGTTGAAAGAAAAGGCCGGCGGCGAAGGGCGCGATTTACGTCCCAAGGACTTTAACGAGTTTTTAGAAATATTAAAAAATTGCGGTTATGAAGTTAAGGGATTGGAAAATAAATATATCTCCGTCCGTGCAAAAGGGCAAAAACGATTCACGCGCCTTAATGCAAAAACCCTCGGTGACGAATACACCAAAAATAATTTAATTGGCTTCATAGACGATTATAACACAGTAAACCACAGGGAAACCGTCGCCGCACAATTTGAAAATCCGATGCTGGCTCAACCACGCCTTAATAAAATTGTTGGCGTTAGTGCTTATCAGTTTTAATGCGTAATTAAAATATGTTGAATAAAGAAGTTCTTGCTAACATACATATTATGTAAGACATTGCTATTTGCTCATTATTCTACTAGCATAAACTAACCCCATACCGGTATGATTTCTATCATTTTTCGTTGTATATGCTGCTTTACACATTTCTAATATGCTCAAAACATGTTGATCGTCGAATGTATTATATAAGAATAGCTCGGATACATGATCTTTAGATAGAATATCAAGCTTAATAAGCTTTTCACAATTTGAAGCTAAAGCAGACTCTCAGGCATTATCTAAAAAGATGCCTAAAATTTGGCATAAATCAATATCCCGAAT
Organism: Holotrichia oblita; assembly: GCA_023690525.1. NCBI lineage: Eukaryota > Metazoa > Arthropoda > Insecta > Coleoptera > Scarabaeidae > Holotrichia > Holotrichia oblita. The sequence continues at coordinate 5,211 of JALQSN010000393.1, read as the reverse complement.
ACCATAGGTGTAAAAAATTATCATTTAAGTTTATAGTAAAATTGACATTTTGTTTTTTAGCCTTTTCAATATGCTCAACAATTAGACCAAAAATCGTTAAATTCTTAATTTTTTGAATAGATATAATATTATCATTATTGACCAAATGGCTTTTTTCTACTACTTGATTGTAATAATCCATTAGCTCTTTATTTTTTGATTTTTCAATGTAGCTAGCAAAACCATAAAGCATATTGTAGTAGTTGTGTTTAAACATGCAGTAATCATCTGAAATCATTTTTACAGCGTTCATTTGGCTTTGGGCAGTTTCGTTCTGCTTTATTTTTTTTATAAGGTTCATGTTGGATATTATGGATGCTATGGCAACAGTTACATTCGTTATCAGAAGTAATTCCCCCAGTATCATAATCGTAAAATCTCTATATTTTGATATTAACAAAATAATGAAGACACTGGGTAGTATAGCTAAAGCAACTGAAATAATAACTGCTTGCAAAAGAATAAATTTAGTATTTAACGTTCTAAATTTGATTTTGCGTATAAATTGGAGAATGACCAAACAGAGTGTAAGTATTAAATTTACCTGTAATTCTATAGAAATAGCGTCATCCTTTAAAACTGACGTTGTTACACTTTTATATATACCAAATATAAATATAACGGTAGTCTCAAAAACCAGAACTGATACTAGTTGTATAAGTGTATTTTTTAAAGCTTTTACTTTCTGAAGCTTTAGCACAAATATGTTAGCTAATAGCCATGCTAATAAATTAATAAATATACGATACGGCACTTCAAAGGAATCAGGAAAAAAACAAGTCAGCGAAATTAAAAAAACACCAGTAAACAATAATATGGCAACATATTTAATATGGCTTTTATAATTATATTTGATATTTGATATAATGATTGCGTTCAGATATACCAATGAATTAAAATATGCTAAAAGAATTAATAATACAATATAAAATCCCATATCTGTTGAATCAAACATATTTCCAACCCTTTCATTTTTATAATGGTTAAATGGATTCCACTCTTAAAAATTCTTTAACTTTTTTCCTGTTAGGTCTTGAAACACTGCAAATATCCCCATTTTTCATGACAATAACACCTGTCGAGTTCGTATAAGTTTTAACATATTTCTTATTTACAATGTGCGATTTATGGCAGAATATAAAATAATCAAATTTTAATAATCGTTCAGCAATGTCTTTTATATTTTCAAGTGACTGATATACATTATCCTCTGCATAAACAAAAAGCTTTTTTCCAAATTTCGATATATACATAATTTTATCAACTAGTACAAAATGAGTGACGCTTCCAATATTTAGGAAAAGAGTTTTACACTGGCTTGATTCCATATATTTTGCCAATTGATTAACAAGAGTATGTATCTTAGATTCATTAACAGGCTTGAGTAAAAAATCAAACGCCCTTGTAGCATATCCATATATAGAATATTCTTGATGTGCTGTTATGTAAATAATTATAGAATCCATATCCACATCGCGGATGGAATGTGCAAAATCAATGCCGTTTTGATCCTGCTCATAATCTATGTCTAAAATAATAACATATCTATCTTTGTTTTCCTTTACAAATTTCACAGCCTCTTTCGAGTTGCTTGTCACTAAGGAAATTTCAGCTTTTATATGCTGACTTTCACATACTTTCAATAAAATTCCCAGAAGATAGGCATTGTGTTCTTTTTCATCATCACAAATTATAAAGCGCAGCACTGTACCTCATCCTTCAATAAATATAATTTATTTGTTATTAAACAAAATTATTCTATCACTTTTTAAGCCCTTATTCAAGTTTGCTAAAAATATTGACCGTTTATTCCTTAAAACTGTCTGTTTGTTCCGGATATATTGTATTCGTTCTTTAGTTTCGTTAATATTATTTGAATATCTGTATTCGTAGAAGGCATTTACAAGAGGAATAAGTTTGAAAGAAAACAATGCGAGAAGGAAGTTTATTTAACTAGGTAAAAATGCCAGTCTAGCCAAATACAACCGCTTTATTCTCCGGAACGAAAAATAATTGTGAACACATGGACTACAGCCTTTAATAAAGCTGACGAATGGATGTATGTATATATCATGTTTTTATTTTATTCCCGAAGCTGAGAGACTGGCATTGATTGGAATAATTGGTTTGTGGGTTTTAGAAACGACTGTAAGCAAATGCAAGACATGTGGCCTTGATAAGTGGGAAAATTTATCAGCAATCCAATTTTTTGATGAAATGCTGGCACAGAAGATTTTGAGGGTGCACGGTTAATTATTTATCGGGAAACACTTGGGAAGTTATTCAATGTATGGAAGTATAACGGGAAAGGAAATTTTGAAGCCACAATTAAGAGATATAAAGGACCTCAAGCCATATTGCATGAAGTATTGGACGTGTTGCAAGCTAAATTGAAATCAGTCAATATGAAAATAAGAAAATTGATTGAAAATGCTGTGGATGGCAACCTTAATGTTAGAATTGACAGTAGTGATTATGAAGGTGAATGGCAGGAAATCGTAAGTGGTTTAAATAAATTAGTTGAAGCGGTGGACACACCTATCTCCGAAGTTTCAGAAGTTCTAGCCCATGTAGCGGACGCGAATTTTAATGTAACTATACTTGGAGATTATAAAGGCAAGTTTCATGACATGAAAGATACTGTTAATAATGCAGTTAAAGGCATTTCCGAATACATTCAAGATATAAGCAGCATATTAGTGAAAATGTCGAATCAAAATTTGGATTTGAGCATTACAAAAATATATAAAGGTGATTTTAGAATAATTAAAGATTCTTTAATCCGGATCGTTGACATATTCAATATGCTGGTCAGTGATTTCCATGCATCGACTAACAGGTGGCGTCGGGAGCTAACCAAATTTCCGAATCTAGCATGACGCTTTCACAAGGCACCGCGCAACAGACAAGCGCTGTGCAAGAATTGAACGCAATCATCCAATCCATAGCGCAGCAAACTTATGATAACGCTAAAAATTCGGAAAGCGCAAACAGTCTTTCAATAGAGGCAAGAAATGACGGCATCGCGAACAAAAAGGAAATGGAGGTAATGCCTAAATCTATGGTTGGCATAGAGGAAGCCTCCTCAAATATTTCGAAGATAATAAAGGTAATTGATGACATAACGTGCTATAACCGGAATAAATAGCGATACGTTGGAAGCACTTCACATTGTAACAGAATTTGGAAGCGGAAATTTCGATGTGAACATAAAGCAATTACCAGGTAAAAAAGAAATTTTAACTACCTCTTTTAAGGCCGTACAGTCTAATCTTAAAAAATTCAACAGCGATATTAATGGCATAATTCAAGGTTCGATTGAAGGCAATTTGGACATAAGCATGAAAATTAAAACAGGAAACGATAATTACATTATACCCATTGTATGTATAAGACAGTCGTTGAAGGTCAAACAGGAGAATTTGTTTACTGACTCAAACGGTAATGAGATGATAACTATTAAGGGAGAAGTCTACAATTTGGTAAAGCCCTATAATTTCCTTCGTATAAGTACAGACGTAACCAACATTGAAGATGGGATAATAATTATGTTGGAATATGAAGGTAACTCCCTTTGCATTTTTGTGGATGATATTATCGGAGAACAGACGGTTACTGTCAGCGCATTACCGGAATATATAGGAAAAACAAAAGGCATTATTGGCTGTACACTTTTCAATGATAATGAAATAAACCTTATCATTGATATATTCGATTTTTTTGAAAATGAAAACGGGAAAAAAGCTGATGAGTTCATTGCCCGAAATACAGGTATGCAGCTACCTGAACAAATTTCACATGATGATATAAACAACGATGTTACAACAAAAGATAAGTATTTTACATTTGAAATTGATAATGAAGAATATGGCATTGAAGTTGCTAATATCAAAGAGCTTATCAGTGTATGCCAAATTACTCGAGTTCCTGAAATGCCGGACTACATAGAAGGATTATAAATCTGAGAGGTAAGGTTGTTCCTGTTATTAATGTGAGGAAACGATTTCAAAAATCAAGTAAGAAACATGACAAACTGACGTGTATTGTTGTAATAATTTATCAGAAATATATCGCAGGACTTATTCGCAGGACTTATTGTTGACCGTGTACGTGATGTTGTCCATATAGACAAGGAAGAGATTATACCGATACCAAGCGCAAAACTCCATCATCATAAACAATATATACGCAATTTAGGTAAGGTAGATGATAAAGCCAAGCAGTTAATTGATTTGGATAAATTATTATTTCAAGATTAGTTGCTAACACTAAGCGGAGGAGCGTGTGAACATGAAAATCAGTATTAGAGCAAAAATTTACCTTGGGTTCATGAGTATATTTATTATAGTTTTGGACTTGGAATATATGAGCTTTATTCCATAGATAAAATTTCCGTATGTATAACTTCAAGTCTTATATTGGCTGTCGCGATTACCAGCAGTATTATGAAGCCTATTAAAAACCTTGCTAAGTTAGCAAATACTGTGGTTTCCGGCAATTTCAGCGTTTAATTTTAGATATGATGTTGATGATGAAATAGGCGCTTTAACCTGAAACTTTGCCGCGCTGATTGATATTTTTAAATTACTTCTCGGCGACATAGATAAAATGTCTGAAAATCACAAAGACGGAGATACTGAATACTTTATGGGAGCGGATAAATACAATGGAGAATTTCAAAACGTTGTATCCGGCATTAATTTTATGCTTAAAGATTATGTTGATAATACAAGAACAATTTTTAACATAGTCCAAAAATATGCCGACGGCGATTTCAACACAAAACTAATACCTTTTCCTGACTGCCTCTAAAAGTCAATCAATCTCAATAAAACAAGTCAATGAAGGTATTGGGCATATTTCTCTGGTGACACAAGGTAATTCGGCTACATCTGAAAAAAGTGCATCTGCTGCTGAGAAATTGAGCAGTCAAGCGGAAAAGCTAAGGCCTATGGTTAAAGAAGTTTAACTCCATCTTTACTCTGGATGAAGTCTGCCCATAAAAACGGTTTTGGAAGTAATAGCCGTTGTTGAATACTACGTTCAGCGTTGGAAGATTGAGCGTTTCCATTTTGTGCTTAAAAGCGGCTTAGGTGCCGAAAAAATCCAGTAGCGTTCCTATGAACGGATTAAACCCGTACTCTTTATTTATTCCGTTATTGCGCTGTTCAT